>BMAW01069764.1:643818-698908 GCA_019974015.1 Nephila pilipes
AAACAAGTTGATGTTTCCTCTGTGTCGGACATGTGCTGACGAAAAACTACAAAGCGCATGTCAACATTCCGATGACGAAAGAGCCCTTATTGGCACTTGGGTCTCGGAAGAATTGAAACTGGCAAAGAAAAAAGAATACCACATCTCTCAAGTAAGTCATGAAAAAATATTGAAATCATGTTTTATTTATTCATTGACTTCATTCATTTGACACTATTTTCTTTAAATTTCAGATTTACGAAGTGTATCCTTTTTCAAAATCGTCTGATATTCTCTTCCATTCGTATATTGACTTATTTTTAAAAATAAAACAAGAGAGTAATGGATGGCCAAGAGAATGCTCGTCAGACGAAGAGAAACAAGAATACATCAGTGAATACGAGAGAAAGGAAGGTATCAGATTAAATCCTTTGCACACTGCAAAAAATCCAGGGAGGAGACAAGTAGCAAAATTGGCACTCAATAGTTTTTGGGGAAGGTATAACTCTTTTTTTTTTTTTACCTTTAAAATTATTCTAATGTTTAAGTGAGATAATTTGTTTTATCATATTTTCTATTTTCACAAGTGGGGAATGAATACAAATAAAACGAAACTGTCTTACATCAACAGTGTACCGGATTTCAATCGATATTTGAGTGATCCTACAAAAAACGTTAGTTCATTTTAATTTAAAATAAAATAACCTTTATACTTAAAACATGAAAGCATCTAATTTTTTATACGAATTCTTACAGATCAAAGGCATTTTTCTGCCTTCGGAAGAGGTGGCTGCAATTGAAAGGCAAGTCTCAGACGAATTTGTGGAACAGGATGCCTCCACTAACATATTTATCGCAACGTTTACGACCGCCTGGGCCAGACTTAAACTCTATCATGAAATGGATAAACTGGGCAGAGATGTGTTATATCTCGAAACTGACAGCGTAGTTTATGCCAGTAATAGTAGAAACGATCCTCTTCTCGGAAATTTCCTCGGTGACTTCAAGGACGAGCTGGAGGGAGATACAATTAAAACGTTTGTGTCTGGTAAGTATTTTTCTTTTCGACAAAATAACAATTTTTATTTCAGGAAGTAGTAATGAAATAATGTTTTCTATATGCGAAAAAGGGTTGTAATTTAAATTTTTTTTTTTTCAGGGGGTCCCAAAAACTATGCTTATAAAACTGAGAGTGGAATGACTTGCTATAAGTTGAGGGGCTTCACCCTAAATCTTAGGAATTCTCAACTTATAAATTTCGACAGCATGCTTCACTTAGTGACATGCTTAGAAAATACATCTATTGCAGTCACCAATCCTAATAAGATCACCCGGGAACCGAAGAAAAGAAAAGTAATCAACAAAGTGGAAACCAAACAATACAGTTTCGTGTAGGACAAACAAATCAAACTAAAAGATTTCTCAACACTTCCATACGATTTCAAATGATATTATATATTGTATATATTTTGTACATGTTTTTGCTTTATGTTGTAAACATTTTGTTTATATATATTTATGCTGTAAGTTGTAAATATATATGTTATGTAAAAACTTTTTTTTTTAAAAAAAATTTATCAATAAAAAAAAAGTTTTAGTTCCCCTCAAAAAAATGTCTTTTTTCCTTTGTAAGAAATTACATTTTTAAATTGTATAAAAAAATTTATGTTACCAATTTATTTTGTATTCAAAATGTCATTTTGTACTTATTAACAAACGTTACATGTAAAAAAAAAATTTAACAATGAAAATTGTCTAAAATTTATTTTCTACTTTTTTTAAAAAAAAATTCTGCTTGAAAATTTATTTTCTATTAAAGAAATTATAATCCATTAAAGAAATTATATTCTGTTAAAAATGTTAGGTTTAAAATGCAACTTAAAGGAAAAAACAATGTTTTCAATACAAAATGTTTTAAAATTTATTTTTATATATAAACTGTTTTAAAATTTATTTTTATATATAAACTGTTTTAAAATTTATTTTTGAATATAAAATGTTCAAAATTTATTTTTCTAACACACAAAAATGTTCAAAATTTATTTTTCTAACACACAAAAATGTTCAAAATTTATTTTTAAATGTAAAGTGTTCAAACTTATTTTTAAGTATAAAATGTTCAAAATTTATTTATAAATATAAAATATTTAAAACGTATTTTTCTAACATTCATAAATGTTCAAAAATTCCATTTGTAAAAAAAATTAAGATTTTTTCATACCTTATCGGTATAAACAGACCATGGGGTTTACTGTCTTTGGGAAACACGGATGATGCGCCCCAGGGTTACCCTAGCAATCCTTTTCTATTTTCAACCCTCCTTCTTGTCCACCAATTTATTGTATTTTTTTTTTTTTTTTAATTCCTTCGTGCCTAGACCACTGTTAAATCTTGTTCGGTGCATCAAAGCCACATCTGGCTCTTGCGCCAATAAACTTTACATTCACTCACACTCTAAAAAAGTCCAGTTTAAATGGAGATCCTCGGAAGTTCCCCGAATTAAATAACAAACACTCGCATAATCAAGGATTAGTTTGAAGATTGTCGAAATTCAGAGACCTACAATAATAATATTTACGATAAGATGTACTTTTCGTCATACTGACAACGATAGGAATATTGTCAAGTTTTCATCTAGCATGAGTACATTATTTTAGCTCTTGATCATGCTGGGGCTCGGTGCATAGCATCCGCAGAAACCCCCAGATGGCCGGCCATGGCTGACGCTCATTAATGATCTAATTTTAATAGTATTGATTAATTAATTGTTTTATTAACGCTGCAATAAGAAGCAACACGAAGGCTATTGGCGATGGACCTCATTATTTTTGAGTCAGTGACGAGGACGACACTTGAACTGGGATTCCACTCGCCAAACTTCCACACCACGCCAGTGCGAAGACTTGGAGTCTCGCCAGATTTGAAGTGCAGCAGCCTCACTTAACAGTAAACATTTTGGGAAATCGGGACTAGAACCTATGATTTGAGGAAAACAACGTTGATCACGAGTTTACGATCACGACCACTCGGCTATCGTGGCCAATTTTAGGAGTAATCGAGTCATGATTACATCAAAAATTCTACTTATCGAACACTGGAGTCTGCTTCATATTAAATTTAATTTGAATATACTTATTGAATGCCTAAATACTGTACAGAAATAATAATTATTTAAAATAATTTAAGTGGTACTCTGAGCATATCAGAATCAAAATCATATTATTTGTGAAGGATCCAAAGTATCTACAGGATAAAATAAACTTTAGTTTTATGGATAATTCGGCTCTGTGAATGTGAAAAGAGCAACGCTTTAAAATCTAAAGTTTCAGCACCTATTCATGTTTCGTTTTAGCTCTTTCTTTCAAATTGATTTTTTATAATAATAACTAACAGTTGAATAATGTGTATCAACTATAATTTTGCCTCATAGGTCACTAAGCAAACATAAAAAGCAAAACGGGTAAAGAAACTTTGTTAAGGTAATACACATGTTGTTTGCTAAAAATTCGATTTAGCATAAACCGTTCTATAATATCAAATCCTAATATAATTTAATATAAAACAATGAAAAAGTAAAAGAGATAGAAATAAAAAAAAATATTTTATTGCAAATATTCTTAAATAGGTTTATAACAGTTTAACTGTAAGAAACTGTTTATCCCTAGATAAGATACAACTTATAAGCTTTTGAACATTTTTTTTTTGTCACAAACCACTCTACATTACTTATCTTTTGTTCGATTAATAACACATCAAAACCTTTGAAATATATTGCTGAATTTTAAGTAATGTTATGAATTCTTATATATATATATATATATTATTTTTTTTATTACATATCATTCATCTAGCTTTAATTTCTGCAAATTTTTTAATCAAATCTTTTGTATTGGAAGAGAACAATAACATTCTTCTCTACAGAAATAATCAACCAGCTTATTATAACTGTTTTCACAGGATTCAAAGACGAGTGTGTTAATAACTTTCCATCAACTAAATGTTTGAAAAAGTTTTTTTCTCGTGTTGTGAATGAAATACTCGAAGAAAATTAAAAAAATATTGTTAAACCCTGAGTAAAATTTTTTAAAAAGTAAAAGGTTAAGAAAAATGAATTATTTGAAGGAGGGAAAGAAAAAAAGTCAACACATAAAATTCGTCTTTATAATTTATAAGACAGTATTAGACTTGAACATATTATGTTTTACAATTAATTGAAATACGATTATCAGGACCATTTAAATATTTGTTTCAAAATGCTTTTGAGTTGAAGGAATATTCTATTCAGTAAAGGACTTAAATGCTACTTCAACGATAACCATTCTTTGCAGTTTCTTAAAAGAACAGAAAATGTTTGCCTCTATTTTACTCTAAATTTTTCTTCTATAAAATAATTAAATAATAGGTGTGGTTTAAAAAGTATATATATATATACACAAATACAAACATACACATATATGTATATACTAGCTGATTCCAGCCCGCTTCGCTGGGAAGACAATAATATTATATTTTGGAACCTAAACGTAAAATATCAAGAAAATTTTCAATTTTTAAACGATGATGATAATCTAAATTTAAAATTTTAGGAAATTGATTGTCTGTAATAATGGTTATCCACCAATATGAAATATATGAGAAAAATAAAATGTTTTTTTTTGTAAAAAGTCACCCCATATCTATATATAATATGGATAAAATTCATTACACCGTATACATATTACACGTAGTATTGCTAAAGATACAACCTTTTGTGAGAAAATTCATCATGTGCTTACCTTTCAAATGAAATACCCTCGCAATGACATCGTGTCTATCATAAGATTTTTGTCCTAAATTTACAATACTAAAAAAGGTCTTGCAAGTCGGGACGTCCAAAATGTCTTACGTATGTCTTAGCATCTTGAGTTTGTTCATGCATGTAGCGAGGTTCTCCAGTAAACGAAGATTGTTTTGCATGTGCACTACTCCGTATGAAGTAACCATTTTAGTATTTTTCAAAATCCCGCTAAGTTTTGGGACTAAACAACACTTTCACCAACCGTGAGATTCCAAATTTATTTATTTCTATCGCTAAATCTGTACGTTTCCTAATTTCGACATGCACGAAATTTCACATAAAGAGCCTCTTCGCCGAAATCTTGCCAATTCTCCATCAGCGCTTCAATATTAAATTATTTGTTATTTTTCCATTTCGCACTCGCAAATCTCACCAAGTAAACTTAAATGGTGATAATACACAGGATACATTTAAAAAAATATACTCCGTTTGACGTCGGTCATATCATTTTTGGCGATAAAGTCGCCAAAAATTTCATAACCGATGCATAAGAGTAGATTAACGGATGGAAATTACATTTTGGATAAGACTTCCGTAAAATCCGTTCTTAGTGAGCGTCTATATCGCAAAATGAGTAACTGTGCTAAATTTCAAGTCAATCTCGGTTGTATAGTCTCAGAGATCTCGTGATGAGTCAGTCAGTGGTATTTCGCTTATATATATATATATATATAATAATAATAATATGATTTCTTCTCTTTCTATTTTTCAGAAAAAATTATACTTTTCTTTAAATATCTAAAATAATTTTATTAGAAACACAGAAAACATTAGAATATGTGAAAGTTGTTATGTTCACTATACAGCATCCAAATATACCAAGAAAGATGTTTAAAAAATTTTAACATATGCCCCTTAGAAAAAAAATCTACATTAAATTAAAATTTTTAAAAACTTACTCTGAAGTTTTTTAAAGTCTGTGGGGAATACGGATTAGAAAAGCTTTGAACACGTACAAATTTGCTGTATTTATACAGTAAATCTATTTTGCAAAAAAGTTTATATTTGTGCTTGATCAGCTCCAAGCTATTGATTGGAGTTCCTACCATCTACTGAAACATAGTTGAAATTACGAAATTAAATAGAAGAACATGTTAATGAAAAATTTTATTTTATCTTTATTAGAATAGAAAATTATACAACTGCAACCAATAAATTAGTTTTTACTTTTATTATGACAAATTCAATGTTTCAAAGCAAGACGCAATAAAAGCTTTTTTCTCCACAGGTTTTTTTTTTTTTTTTCTGGAATCTAAAGTACTTCCACGGTCGGAAATAGTTTATTTGTGTTAAGCCGAAAAGAATCTGAAACGAAATTTTTGTGCTTTCATGGAGAATATATATTTCAATTTTTTTAAAAAAATATTTATTTATTTATAAAATGGTCAATCATACTTTAAGTTCGAAAATCGTCATTTAATATATTGAAATTTTATTACAAATTTGATTTTTAACTAGCTTTTTCAACAAATACAGTTTTTTTTTTAAAAAAATTAAACTATCTGTAATCTATTAATTAGAAAACTAAAAGTAAAAATTCTAAATTTGTTTAAAACATTATGCAATAGTTAAAAATATCCTTGACTACAGCAATACAAATTGAGGAAAAGTATGTACGAATCTGTATTTTGTTTTGTTACTTTTGAAAAAAAATGCTTTTAAAATTCTCTCACAGAATTAATCCTAGATAACATCATTCATAAGGAAAGTGTATACAGATTACATTAACAGTCAAATGACGTTGATTCAAAAATTGTTAAATTGAATTCACCATGAAGAAAATGTAACTAAACTGTTTAAGAAAATAGTATATAACATTTTGCAAAATGCTAATCAAATTTTACATCTGCTGAAATTAAAAAAAAATATATATTATAAAGAACAGAAAACAAAGAATAAAAATTTTATACCATCTATTTCTTCTATAATACCTCAAAACTAAATGAGGTAAGTTTATAGGTTTTTTCATTGAAATGAACATTTCAAATAAATCAGTTTTTCAATATATTTCGGTTTTAATTTCATATTTGAAAAAAAAAAAAAAAAATTATAAAATAAAAGTAATAGTTATTTAGAATTATAATAATAAAATAAAGAAAAAGAGAGAGAAAAACAAAATCTCACTTGTAGAAATTCAGTCTCTATTTTTCGATACTATTCCCAAAAATTGATAAGAGAGATGGTGAAGTTTTAAGGCGCGAGGCCAGATACAGTTATGCTGCGTCAAACAAGATATGATCCAGATGTTTGAAAAATGGAAAAAAGAAAATAATTTGGCGTGAGAGTCGAGAACAGAGAAAGATCGCTAGCGTATCCCGAGGGTGCGTCACCCGTGTTTACCAAAGAAAATAAACCCCATGGAAAAAAAAGAACAGCACCTTACCTCGAGGTCATGATCACAAATTGATGAGCTCTATGGCTTTCAATTATGATAAAATAATATATTTTCAAAACTTTAATAATTATCAACTACTTAAAATATTAAAACTGTTATTTCTTAATAAAATGGAATGTAGTAAATATACTTTTGCAGCGTGTGTGACATACCTCCTCCTTTCTAAAGCATAAATTCTCTTTAAATTTCTTTAACAGCATACAAAATATTCTTCTAAAAATGTTGTAAAATTTTTTAAAAAGTAAAACAAGCTCGAAAATGGTTATAAGAATATATTTTTTGAAAATACAATCAATACAATGGATATAATCGTATTTGAAACTTTTTAATGCAGCTGAATTCGAAACTAATGTAAATAATTAATTTTTCAAAAATGCATTTGATACAAAATGCGTAATTGTATTTGGAATCTTTTTTTATGAGCGTAAAGAAATTTTTTTAAAGACATTATCAATTTCGAAATATATAATTGTTTTAGGAACTTTTCCATGAAAGAATGTATTTTAATTAAATGCTATCAATTATATATATAAATATAAGAATTTTTTTTATGTAGCAGAGCTCGAAACTGAAGTAAAGAATTCATTTTTTAAAATGCAGTTATTTAAAAAGGTGGATGGTTTTATTAACGTAGCACAAGAAGCAACACGAGGGCTATTGACGACGGACCCCGTGATTCTGAACCTCGGTCAAGTGACGAAGATGACACCTGAACCGGCCCCCGCCTCTCCTAACTTCCACACCACGCCAAAGGGGGGACATTGAGTCCCGACAGATTGAATATGCATCAGCTCCGGCTACACGGCGGGTCTTCAGTGGCATCAAGGCTCGACTCATCGAATACTGCCATTCACGACCATGACCACTAGGCTATTGCGGCCACATTATAAATGGTTAGTTGTATTTAGAACTTTTTTTTAATGATTAGGTAAAAGCCTTATCTACCTCTTTAAAACGTCATCATGTAAGACGTAGATTCTATTAAGCAACTCGCTTTTTAACATTAAAGCCATTAACGTTCTCAGCAGCGATCATAAAACCAAACTGATGGAAATAGCTCTCACTAATATTCTTCCTCCCCACCTTCGCAACATCACAAACACTAATCGGCTCCAATATTCTCTATAATAATCTTCCCGGAAAGTATAAAATTACCCACCAATGACCGTTATGAAGTCATTAATGCACTCAAGAATTACATCAAAATTGCAATTAACTCTGACAGCACCTCAAAAAAAATCTCCTAACAGCAACTCAAGCTCCCCTTCCACATATCTGCAACCTAATTAAAAATAAAAAGAGAATAAGAAAGTGGCAACAAACCCATTTCCCCCTTTCAAAAAAGAACTAAAAAATTATTTTATTACTATTATTTAATTAATTTCTCTTTTTGTTAAACTTGCTTTATTTTAATACATAGTTATAAAAATTAGGCTTCATTTTTTAACAAGATGCAATCAAAATCAGCTAATTATCCGGGGTGTACTTAATTTAAATTGTTTCGCGTTTTAATCAAAGGCTTCTTTCTTTTTATCTTACCATTAATCAAAATCTCAAAAGAATATTTTACAAAGACCAAGAAAAGAAAATATATGTATTTTCAACAATTTTGTTCACTAATACAAGAGAATGAAAAATGTTCAAACAATTATTTTCAAATTCTATTTACATGAATTAGATTAGTTAATCTGAAATAAAAATTTGTATTAGTTTGAGGTTGAGTGAAATTTAATTTAAAACAAAATATTACAACTGAATAAAATAGAATAGAATTAGGGCCAAATAGTAGTCATCAAGATGACGATTTTGTAAATCAACAAAACAATTTAAATCTGTTTTCATTATAAACTTTTCTACTTGGATGTAAAATGTAAAGAGTTTTCATTTTTATAAGCTTACAATTATTCTTACTCAATATTGTCCTATGAAATGTTATGCATATGTTGCATTTATTTTTTACACAAATATGTGTATCACGAAATACACAACTATGTAATAGAAAAAAATTTGGCTAATTTTCTGCCTGACTCTTTTATTAGAAAACATATTTAAAATACTTAGACTTATTTTAAAATTCTATTTAATAATCATAAATTATTTTTAAAATAGAAAAAAAAAAAAAAATCTATGTTATTATGAGTTAGGATAAATAAGACTATCACACAATACTATATAATTTTGCCACACTGTGTCTATACTTTTACCATAATGGGTCCTTATAATTTAGAAATATATAAACTTACGGTTTCTTACACTAAATTTAAAGTTTAATTAGGATTTAAACATAGATATAAAACGTGATACATATTATGCAAAAAATATTTAACATGAAAAAATATAACATTAAATATAAATTAACATTAACACAAGTTTTGCTCTTATTATTATGAAATGATTATTACAATGACAATTTCTAAAAAAATATAGTTTTTTAAGTACTGAATATTTAATTTCAATTGAAAAGGCTAACAAGGTTTCCAAGTTCGCTGAAGACCAAACCAACAAAACTGTACACAATTTTGTTATACTTTTATATTTTCATCTTACAGTGCTCCTATTTACAATTCAACGTTAATAGGACTTTAAACATAGGTATAACTGAAATGTATATTTCCTAAAAACACGATGTTTCTATTGAATATTACCCACAAACATTTTAATATAACTTAAAACTTTTAGAAAATTTAATCAATTCTTAATTGAATTTAGATATTGTTCAGATGGCAAGTTGTTACTCAATAAAATAAATAATAATTTCTTGTATATCTGTTTGACTCGATAAATTGAAAATTTTAATAATAATTGAAATAAACTTTTCTAATTGGATGTAAAATGTAATGAAATTTCATTTTTGTAAGCTTAGAATTTTAGCTAGCTTCTCAATCATTACATTCCCTAGAAATTATAGTAATGTTGAATTTACATTTATTTTTCACACAAATATATGCATCAAGAAATATACAACTATATTTGGAAAAAAATTGGCTAATTTTCATCCTGAATCTCTTATTAGTAAACATATTTAAAATTTATTTTAAAATTCTCACTACATAATACTGTCAAAAATGGATGCAATCATGAACAATTTTTAAAGTAGAAAAAAAAGATCAATATCATTATGAGTTAGGATAGTTAGAAGAGACTATCTCACAATGCTATATACTTTTACCATAATGGGTTCTTATAAATCAGAAATATAAGAACTCAAAGAAAATATTTTTTCTTAAGTATTGAATACTTAATTTCATTTGAAAAAGCTAACAAGATTTCCAAGTTCACTGGAGACCAAACCAACAAAACTGTACATGATTTTGTTATACTTTCCTATTTCCAGCTTAAAATACTCGTATTTACAATTTAACATTAATTGACTTTCATTATATATATAAAAACT
This sequence comes from Nephila pilipes, assembly GCA_019974015.1. Classification (NCBI taxonomy): domain Eukaryota; kingdom Metazoa; phylum Arthropoda; class Arachnida; order Araneae; family Nephilidae; genus Nephila; species Nephila pilipes. The sequence goes on from BMAW01069764.1 coordinate 654,424, forward strand.
AAATATATCATGTTTCTGATGACTATTACATACAAATATATTAAAATAATTTAAGACTTTTTGAAAATTTAATCAAATCTTAATTGAATAAGATATTGTTCAGATGGTAAGGTGTTACTCTATAAAAGAATATAATAATAATCTTTTTTTTTTTTTTTGTTAAGACTGGATGAATTGAAAATTTTTGCATTATATCAACAAGACAAACAAATCAGCACTTTTTTTTCTTCTTTTCCCACATTTTTGACGTTTTATTTATTAAAAAAGTTACAATAAAACAAATACTTTGTAGTTAAATTTAAAGAAAGTACATCAAATTTATAGTAAAAAATCATAAAATTTAATGAATTCTATGACACACCACATTTCTTCTCTGTGTACATTAATTATGTGATCTTGTAGAGGAACCCACAATTAACACTCTATTTTTGAGGAAACTGACATGATGTAACACAGAATTTAAATCATAAGAATCAACTTGTCCTAATGACTGAATTCTCTCCGGTATTCCCTCCTCAGCAGCATGAAAATTAATGTCCCATACTCTCAGGAAATGGTCACAACCACCAGATGCAATAAAAGAACCATTCTTATCATAAGAAATACTGAGAATTCTGCCTGTATGAGCGGGAATTGATTTAAGAATTTTCCCAGATTCTAGGTTCCATATAATAATATTACCACCATAATCAGCTGATGCCATTTCTCGACCATTTGGAGCAAAGGCGAGGGAATTTATGAATGTTTTGTGTCCAACAAATTGTCTAACCGATTGTGCATCATCAAAAGTCCACAGTAGTATTACTTTATCAGCAGATGCAGTAGCTAAGTATCTGCTATGTGGATGAAATTTAACACAATCAACATCAGAAGAATGACCAGCAAAAATTCGCAATGACTGATTATGCTCAAAACTCCATAATCGAGCAGTATGATCCATAGAAGCAGTTGCAAAATATGCACAATTTGGACTCACAGATACATCCCAAATAGGGTATTCATGTTCACTATATACATCTACTGTTTCAAAATTTTTTGTACTCCAAGCTCGAACAGTAGAATCTCCAGAACAGGACAATAACAGGTCATGGACTGAGGAATATGATAACCCATAAACTGAGTCTTGATGACCTTTTAAAATGCCACGTAACTCTGTTGGACAATCTTCATCAGTCCTTTGATCATCTAATTCTGATTTTACTGTTTTCTTCATAGTTCGTTTTAATAAATTGGTTGAATTCGAATCAATATTCCAAACATAAATCTTGGAATTTTCAAAACCACAAGCAAGAAATTTAATGTCTTTATCAATATCAACAGAACACATATTTATTTTTCCACATGAAATAGTGTAAAAGTGATTAGAAGATTCTTTCCGAGATACCTCATGCTCTTTTCCAGCAACTCCACTTAATGATGAATGTAAGTCTTCTGGTGTTTCAGATGATTCACCATTGGAATTTATTTCAGTCTTAACATTCACACTGTTGGAATTGTTTTCATCATTAACATTCACATCATTGGAATTTATTTCAGTCTCAACATTAACATCATTGGAATTGTTTTTGTCATTAACAATCACAGAATTCTCCAACTCTTCATTTGAATTACTTTCATTTTCAATAAATTTAATATGAAATTGACAATGAAGAATTGTGACTAAAATTCTACATTGTGCTTCCTGTAAATATGTCTTCAATAATTTCAAGCTATCTTCAGGCGCTTTAATCAAATACTTGTTTTCACAAAAAATTTTGAAGTATGGATGACATTGAGGTTCGTGATAAGTTTTAAATTTCTGTAACTCTTCAAAGACTTCTGTAAAACCTCCAGCATTTAAAAATTGCTTGGAATATTTAGAAATGAACTTTTGAGCTTCTAACAATCTGTTTTGTCTCAAAAAAATTAAATAAATGTAAACATAAAGGGGAAACACAAAGCCGACTAGTTGACTCTTTACTGGCTCAGCAGTTTTTTTAATGAACTTTAGCAACCCTTCGTATTCCTTTTCAGCCATTAAAGGTAAAACCGGAGTTTGATAGGGCCCCTTGTTAAAAAAGTCGTTTGAAGAAGGAAACGGTAAAAAACATGGCTTCCGTACGGTATACCAAATATGTCTTTCATTTTTTCATAACATGACAGGAATTGGAACAGTATACAATAGTTCCTTTGCTTTCACATATTATATTACTATTCCATAGAAACCAAACTAAAAATTGCCAAAATACAGAAACAAAACTTTTGCTTAATATTTACACTAGGTTACAGTTAATGCGCATAAGTATAAATAATAGCATGAATTAATAATAAATAATTCGATATAAAAACCAAAGTTTTTGAAAACAGCGTTTTTATATGGTGGCAAAGTTTATTAGGGAAAATTATTGAAATATTAGTTAAAACTGTTAGTTATTTTTAACTTTAAAATTTACTTAAAAAGAGACATTTGTGAGAATATTAAAAAATTCATAATACTCATAAAATCAAAACATGCATTTGAAAGTTTGCAAGTCATTCTATTAAAAAAAAATTGGAACCAGAATTCAGAAAAAATTATTGTGATAAGACATGGCGCCAAATATTGGAAACTTTCTTTCTTGTGAATGATTACTGACTAAAAGTCAGCAACCCTTACTATCTCGGAGATAGTAAAGGGGAGATAGTATCTCCCCTTTGTGAGTACAAAAGTTTTACGATACCTCATGCGGCGTGGGGAGTGCCCGGTGTTCCCAGAGGGGGAAGAAATTTTTTCCTCAATCCTAAAAGCGCCGAGTAGAAGGAATATTTTTGACTTATTAAAGTTATTGAAATATTAGTTAAAACTTGTCGCAAACGTCTAAATATTGCATTGTTAGGCGAGTACGAACGATTCCCAAAATTTCAAAGCTCTAGCTTGATGGGAAGTTGGTTAAATTAACGATCGAAAATTTGATGACACACACACACCAAGTGAAATTCACAAAAACGTTTTAAAAAACCAGAAGACATGACATATTGTAAGCTTCCCATTTATTGCATATCCCAATATCCTCTTTGAAAAAAAAAAACAATATATCCGTAAATATTGATTGATTGGTGGAATGTGGGATGCAGAGCACATTCCACCAATCAATCAATATTTACGGATATATTTTTTTTTCCCAAAGAGGATATTGGGATATGTAATTAGAAAATAGCCAATAGTTCATAAGTAGCTAGATATAGTAACCTAGGAAAATCTGATAGTTCTACACTTTGTAGAAATAAAGGCTGCCATTCCAAAATAGCATTACACGTCCGATCTTATTCGTTCCTATTTCCTACATCACTTTCAGATAATCTTGAATCGTTTCTTGATATTGAGAGTAAAGTATTTCATCTCTCTGTAACCTTCGCTATAACTTTTGGAAACGTTGTTTTGCTAAAGAAAAGTTATCAGATAATTCTTTCCGGTTTTTACGGAATGGCAGTTCTACTATGTATCGTTCATTATTAAATTCTATCGTTTCTTTAAGAATATTCATAGCTTGATCATCTTCATGGTAGTAAGGGTCATCTTTTATGCCAAGAGATTCAAGTTCAAAAAAAAAGTTTTAATGTGTTCTCAATAGAATTATCATCCTTAAGGAGATAACACGATAAGTTATTATTTTTGTTTTCCTGGAGCCGTCCACCAGCAACCCATCCAAATTCAGTTTCTCTGAATATTAATTCCTCATTTACTTTGTAAACATTATCTTTCATTATTCTTAAGAAAATATCGGGGTTTAATAATGCATGAATCTCTTTAGCTTCAAAAAAATAGGGATCCGATAAATTTAAAAATTCGGGAATTTTTATTTCTGAAATATCTAAGTTAACACTAGGTGTCAACCCAGTAACTTTTTCCGTCACAAAAAATTCTATGTGTTCCTTAAAACCATTACTTTCGTTAGAGATAAAAGTACCTATTTTCCCCTTTAAATTTTGTTTTGTTGAATTGAGTCCAGAAACGGAAGTCCGTATTTTTTCTGATCTAATACCAAGAAAATCACACATTTTTCTAGATAAAATGTTTATATTTGAAGCGGAATCAAAAATCGCTGTGCATTTAATGAATCTTCCTTCCCTATTTTGAAAAATTATGTGCCCAGTTGAATTTAAAACGGTCTTTCTGTTCGATCTGACAGCTTTACTAACGATAGTATTACAGAGGATAGAAGAATTTATTACCTTTTCTCTCCCCAATGCGAGATCTTTTTTTGCTGTTGTTTCGGAATCTCCTTCGGAAGAAGACGTTACTCTTTCACCCTCTTGGTTGGGTGGCGTTCGTGCCTTGACCCCTTGTTTACAGCAAATAGTCTTAGAATGTCTTGATCCACAGCTGCAAACGAAGGTCGAAGCACTGAGATTTCCTGTGATTTTTTCGTAAGCACAGTTCACATAGTTATGCAATCGCACAAGATCTAGTCTTTTATCGGGCGTTAATTCTAGGAATTTTTTACATCTGTATATTGGATAAGGAATTTTTTCATTACAAACTATGCAGTTCTTATTTTCAATAGTTTGATTCGTTAAAAGAGTTTTAGTTTTGAAAGAAAAATTAAATTTTCTTCTTATTGTTTTTGTTTCATCCGCACAATTTTTCCATTGTAATAATTTCATACAATAGGAGAGGACAAGTGATATTGATTAATTAATATCCTTTTCTTAAAGAAGTAAAGGAATAAAGAATAAATTAATGTTGAAATGCTGCCCACAATGCAACTTGAAAAAGAATAAGAGGAGCATATTTGCAGAAAGAGTTGCTTTAATTGTTTTCATCCAATTTTAATGTTATTAGATGCCTTACGACTAATAGGTTTACAGGCCATTACATTGTTGGAGTTTGCCACTGATACTGCTTTCATTTCCGTCTTTTGGTGTGTACACTCAAGAATATTGAAAACAGCTTACCAAGAAGGGAGCTTCGGATTGAAATGAAATTTAATACACACAATGATACAGATGAGAGATTCATTTGGTCCCAAAATAAAAACAATCAAACAAATACAGTGAGTACAGTTAGAAAAATACAGTACCGTTTCAATGGGCGTTGAACCGCTCTCTGCTACAATATATGCCGCAACACGGTTCGGTATTGAGTTGATTAGATATCGGATATTGTTCTGAGGCAGATGGGTCCACAAATATTGAATAGCCACCCTTAAATCATATACAGCGTAACACAGTGGCATCTGGCGTTTCAGCGAGTCCCACAAATGCTGTATAGGAGACAAGCCCGAGGAGCGGGCCAGCCATGGAATAGTCTAAACATGACGTTGAAAGTCTTGAGCTACCCAACCTGTATACGGACTAGCATTATCTTGCTGAAACATTGCTCCTGGAAGACCATTTAGGAAAGGTTCCAAGTGGGGTCGAAGAATGTCATCAGAATAACGCTCGTCCGTTAAGGTTCTACGTATCACAATTAGGTTGGACCGGCTATCTTAGGCTATAGGATCCCCCCCCAGACCATTACGCCTGCTGGATGGTACAGAATGGGCGGAATTGTACCATTCACCAGAGCGTCTCCACACCTATACGTGGTTATGATCTTATCTCAAAATGAACTGGGATACATTAATAAGCACCACATTTTGCCAACGTGGGCATTCCACGTCGCTCTGGCTTGCCACCTCAATAGATGAAGTCGTCGTTGTTAAAGGAAGTACACGAAAAGTGCTTGTATCGTAGAATAAGTCAATGTGGATCCAAGAGTGTTTGCCGCATGATCCTTGGATCCTCTTGTCTCGTCACCTTTTTGATCGCTCCACATCCGGTTCTTCGCACGTGGGTACCAACCGGTTACCACTGCACCCAACACGTTTTCATGACACATTCCGTAAAATCAATCCTGGCGAGCAACACGGCACGTCGACCAGCCTGCGCTTTTCATGCCGATGATTAGGCCCCTTTCAAACACACTTAACTGTGAGAAATGTCTTCTCACACGTCCATCTTGTATTTTTCACTTACTAATTTTCTCCTAAAGTCGGAATGCGATCGTTACGTTTATGAATCTTCCACTTTGTGCCGGATTATTTAGGGCCCCCTTCCTGATTGCAGTGCCACTGCAGAGTGTGTGGTCTGGCGCATTGACACCTAACTTGGATTATTTTCATGTTGGACATCATTCAACTACTTTGCAAAGTTTCGCGATTGTAACTCGCTTCTTTCTTGGTGTGCTAATTTTGTTGTTTCTGAGTGTATTTTGGTTTCTCCAATCTCAAGGATGTTATATTTATACAAGAACATAGGCTATGCGGATTTTTGAAATGTTCGTTATATAAATGGTTGTTTACCCAATAATTTCTGATAATGAATAAGCATTTCTCAAGTTTTTCTTCTAGATATTCTTGCCCATTAGAAACCACTGGATTTGTATGCAACACTGTGGGAAAAGTTAAAGAATTATTTTTTCGAAATTGTTTTCGTCTCTCTCTCTCTCTCGCAAAATCAAGTGTTGCTCACATTTCATTTGAAAAAACTTATTTTTTTTAATGCATGTCTAACAAATTTGGGAATTAGCCGAATGGTTTCTTTCGCAATTTGTGCAGTCCAAAGATGTTGTTCATTGTCTAGAATGGAACTTGTACCAATATACGGAAACAGCCATGCTTTGACAGAAACAGGTGGGGTAGAGAAAACTAAAACAGGAAGCACATTGACGGAGTTTATCAATAAAAATTTGGATACGATGGTATTAGTAACTATAAGAATCGGGAAGATTCTTGGTGAGCACTGTTTTTTTATAAAGCGTCTTGTTGCATTAATTTCAATACCAATGACCTCCTGCAGTTTTTTGACGTGTGGCTAGACTGATTCTCCTCAAATCTTTCAATGCACTAAATCTTCCCGTTGGCGTGTTGTGGAAGTTTAAAGAGGGAGGTGTCAACTCGGGTGTCGTCCTCGTCACTTGACTGAATTTCAAAATTAAGAGGTGCGTTGCCAATAGCCCTTGTGTTGATTCTAGTGCGAAGCTTTAATAAATAATCGATCAATTGTGCAGTTGGGTAGCCAGCTCTTCCAGGTGTACAGAAATTGGTATTTCGTACAAGAGAAACCGAAAAGTGATTTCCTCTCACAGAATAGTTGTCTTGAGGAAAATATTTAACTGTCGGTCCGTCGATAAGATATGTGCCACATATACTGGGTTCGAAGTAGTAAAACAAATTTTACTGTTATGGGTAAATGACATATTTTTATATTTTCGCATTGCAAGATCTTTTCTCTTTTATCTTAACGTGAATAAGTTTTGGATTTGACTTTGTAATAAGGATATTCCTATACGTATTTTCTAACATGATAGTGATGTTTGTGATATTTCTTTGCCCAGACTTGAAAATAAGCTGCTTATCACTACAATTATTAAAAAAATAATTATATAACCCAAAATGTGCTTACTAACCTCAAGTATTGGAAATCTACCCAACACATATGTGTGAAGGTAGAATCGCTTAAGGAAGTGAAATTAAGGTAAAAAAACATATAAAAAAATCCCATCCTATATATATCTCATACATCCTCTCTTTTCACTTTTCTTCTATCTTTTTCTTATTTCATGTTAAATCATATGTGTTTAATACACATTTTAATATGCTTGGTTAACTTTTTAATATATATATATATATATATATATATATATATTATAATAATAATAATTATAATAATAATGAAACAGATTGAGAAAAGTGTCGTAATGACAGGAACTTGCTAACCATTTGATTGTTGTTGACTAATTCGGCATTTAAATATTTGCAATTTGTTGCTTCCATGAGGGAGCAATTGCTAGGTAGATTTTGATCATCTAATTCTGATACATGAAAGATTGCATGACTCGGTTTGAGTTCTTTTAAAAGTAATAGAGATATAACAAATAATTGGGCTCTTTACCACAGTTATTGACAGAATGAAAAATAAATGTACACAAATTTGTAGCTTTATTTTATTGAGAAGCAAACAGAACAAGCCTCATTGCAAACTAGAAAACTTTCTATGAACGAATAAGTAGAAAGTTCCATCTCCTTCTCCCATGCTCAATTCCATCTTCTTAAAAACCAGTTTCCATATGTATTTACATAACTTCATCATTGTATATTATTTAAGAATGTGTGCTCATTATAAGAAATATCTTCAAACATGTTCCAACATATTCCTCGCGTAACAAATATGCTTTATATTTTGCCTCATATCTTATTAAAGAAAAATCCAACATTTATTAGCGGTTATTTTAAAGAATAAAGAAGAATAAAACTACGACTCAATTATTTGATGAGCACCTTAAGAATTTCATCTACTTCAGTATTCCCTAGTCACTGTCTTGTTTCCCCCTTAAGAATAAAAAAGTCGATGAATCACAATAAAGTTTAACTTCATGAAATATGGTAACTACACACGAATATTTTATAATTTCATAAATATCATCCCCGTAATCTCATAAATAAATACATCCTTCCAATATGAGAAAAGTTCTAATTTTGGGAATGCTTAAAATAAAATTAAAATTTTATAACAATAGTAACACACACACTTATATGTACGTACGCACGCACTTAAAAGTGTGTGTTACCCAAAACATTTTTAGATACGAGTTGAAATGCATAACTACCTAGCTATAGTAATCCAATATATTGGAATGCTTCTAATGAGTAAAATGAATGATTTTCAACAATTGAAATATTTTTAATACACTAATAGTGAAATATCTAAGAGAAATAAAAAAAAAAAAAATGATAAAAGAAACGAAGGCTATCCTCAAAAACTAAATTTCTGGTAAATGAGTACACGAGAAATACGATAATTTTTGTCATTTTAGTAAAAGTATTTATCTCTAAAAATATGAAACAGAAAATCCTGTAAGCAAATTTACTGTTCTAAATATTGTATTTTATTTATTATAATTTTGTACGTTTAAGGTAATCTAATGATTCAATCTTAAAATAAATCAGCTCGTTTCATTAGCAAAAATAAAGCATGGGTTTCTTCTTCTTCTTTTTGCATATTTCTTATGTATAGTTAATAATTCACTTTTTCTTTTGGTCAAATATATATATACCCCATTTTCACAAATTAAATTCTGGAATGATATTTTACATTACAAAAGGCCGTGAAAAAATAAGAATGTATAAAAAAGCAAATAAATTCCAAAAAGGTACTGGATATTAAACCTTAATGGTTTCTGACTAAGAAGCATTTAGCATTATGTTCATTATAAGACTCATCTATATATTCCTAACTAATGCTTTAATAATTAACCAAGTAATTCATTTTTTTTTAAAATTGAATTAAGCATACAATTTTGTTGATGGCAGCAAAGTTGCATTATACGCCAAATATGACAACCCAGCCATATGCTCATCATCCAATCAGAACTGTAAAATAGTTTTGCATTCACTGTGTCTTTTATGGTGCTAGAAATATCGTCTAGGCAACAGAAGCACGTGTGAAGCTGAGTTTTTTTTTTATTTCGTTACATGGATGTAAAACAACATTATTTTTAATTTAATTCTTTCTTGTGTTCTGAAACGAAATTATTCTAAATAATACTTTTAATTTCGTCCAATAGTTTGATAATTTGAAATTTTGTGAAAAGTTTTACACATTATTTTATGTTAAACTTAATAGCAATTTAACGCCGTAGAAATTTAAGTATGAACCATGGATAATCTAAACGGTAATAGATACAAAATGGAATCTATAAATGTTAATCATTTAAAGAATTCCAGCAATCGTAGATTTTATTCTTTACCAGAAGAATATAATCAGTCTTTAAATTCTAATGATCAAGTGACTCAAGAAAGTGCTATTCTTTTCAATGAAATTTATTCGCATATTTCAAGTCGCGGAGCTAAGTTTGCTGGACCGTATGGCTGGAGATTTGGTATGGCGCTTTATTTATGATACAAATTCTTATATAAAATTAGATGGCATGCACGATATGTTAAAGCAAACATTATGTAATAGTTACAAAATCTGCAAAGGTATTTAAAATTCTTCATAAGTTAGTAATCATAATTCTGCACAAAAATTATAATTCTATATCAATATTTCAATCGTTTTATTATACAGAATAAATAATCAGAAACGATCTACATTTTAAGTTTCAATCAAAAAAAAAAAAAAAAAAAAAAAGATACTTTTCATGATTTCTTTTATATCTCTTTAAATTCTTTTGCTGATTTTCTCACAAGGAAAAAAAAAATCTCATTAATATAAATAATATTTTTTTTGTCACTTTTTATAATATTTGTTAGCTATACATATCGATACATTTTGACTGATACATTAAAAATATTTTAAGATTTTATTGTTATTTATTAGGCTAGGATTTTAAGATTTTATTGTTATTTATTAGGCTAGGATTCAGTATAAGGACTTATGGATTTGGTGAGATTTTTTCAGAGTTCTATTAAAAGCAGTACATGGATTATTTAAATAAAAAATATCATAATATAAGCAGGCAGGCATCACCTGGATATAATAAAACTATTTAATATTAAATCAGCTTTATATCTAGGAATACTAATTTTAAATAAAACACAAGACAATTTTGTATGAGTTAATTTTATATTAAAAGGAGTAAATTTTATATTACTTGAGAAATTAAAAATTGTCATATATATCACAAGACTTCGAACTCTTTTTGTGATAAATTGTTATGAGACGTGTAAATCTCTGCACATATATAAATTCACTTACCTACTAAAATAAAGAATAGAGAAAAATATTGTATATAATATTTCGTATAGAGGCACTGTCAAAGATAAATCAGTTTCCTCACAATAATATTTCCTGTCTCATTTTTGAGCTACGTTATGTTTGGATCTTTTAATAACACCACTTTCTATCGTACCATACATTGTATCAATCAAAGTATTCTCAGTTTTATGAAATTTGGTTTTAAGAACTTCTTTCAGTCTGCAATTCAAAAAGGTATAGGTTTAGTTGATTCTTCTCAGGATAAGTTTTGTAGAACTGTCCACATAATTATAAATCAATAATGCTGGCCAAGTCAGTAGGAAGTAACCTTGTGGAGAAAATTTATTTCTTAGAATATGGGCAATTTCCTGCTAAAAACCACAAATATGTAAAATTTATAATATGTCAATTATTAGCAGCCTCTGCCATAATCTTGGCTTGTAAGTATCTAGCTACATTGTGAATAGATATGTATGTTTAAGAAATCAATGGTAGGAATTCTAAAATTTATTTCATCTTAATGATTTGAAAAAATTTCTCTATCCTAAAAATAGAAACACATTAACCACAGAACCTAAGTATAGTAATGGTAAAGAAATGTATTGGTATATTGTGAAGGGGGTAAAAATATTGTTATATTATTCAATTTATTAATATGTGTAGTATTAAAAGAAATTGATGGAAATATAGTATAAAAGGAACACGAATGAGATTAAAATCTTACAAAATGAATCTGTCCACAATATTAATGGAATTGAAGTAAGATCAAGAAATGTCGCCGTATAAAAGTGTAAAACTTGTATAATTCTCACATGTGTGCCTAGTAAGAAGGTTTGAATTTTTTTTAAAGTTGAGTGTATCTTTATTTGTATCATTTCTATTTTTAACTTGATTTATTGTCATACTCTTGATTTCTTTTATGTCCACCCATGTTCCAATTGTTAATGTGGGATTAGAAGAAATTTGTAAAATTTACTTCTTGAACAAGCTCTATCTTATTACTAATTCTTTATTTTGTTTTTAATTGTTGTTATAAATTTTAGATTTTGTATTAAAACTCCAGTTTTAGTTGATTTTTAGATTATCAGAGAAATTACTTGTGTTTAGTAGTTTGAATGAAGTTTAATTAGAAAATTTTTGAATTCAATTATCCTTTTTGTGCATGGTATAATATTTGTATTGTTGAATTAACAGGTCAATTGAAAAGTCCCTGGCCTGACACATAGATGGTGCTACTAGAATTAAATCCATATATTTTTTAGTTTGCCCTAACCCTCAAAAGATGCGTGTATAAATTTGACAGCTGTCGAATCATTAGTTTGTGAATTATAGCATTTTGATTGAAGCAACTTTTGTTATTGTGAAAAAAATGGATAAAAAGGAATTTCGCGTGTTGATAAAATATTGCTTTTTGAAGGGAAAAAATACAGTTGAAGCAAAAACTTGGCTTGATGCCGAGTTTCCGGACACTGCCCCAGGAAAATCAACCATTAAGGATATTGGTATACTAAGTTTAGAAGCGGTGAAATGAGCACCGAAGACGGTGAACGCAGTGGACGCCCAAAAGAGGTTGTTACCGACGAAAACATTAAAAAAATCCATAAAATGATTTTGAATGACCGTAAATTGAAATTGAATGAAATAGCAGACACTCTAAAGATATCAACTGAACGTGTACAACATATCATTCACGAATATTTGGGTATGTGCAAAGTGGGTGCCGCGCGAGCTCACTTTTGACCAAAAACAACGACGAGTTGATGATTCGGAGCAGCGTTTGAAGACGATCAAGCGTAATAAACCCGAGTTTTTGCGTCGATATGTGACAATGGATGAAACATGGCTCCATCATTTCACTCCGAAGTCCAATCGACAGTCATCCGAGTGGACTGCACATGATGAACCCGCTCCAAAGCGTGGGAAAACGCAACAGTCGGCTGGCAAGGTTATGGCTTCTGTATTTTGGGATGCGCATGGAATAATTTTCATTGACTACCTTGAAAAAGGAAGGACCATCAACAGCGACTATTACATAGCGTTGTTGGACCGTTTGAAGGACGAAATCGTCGAAAAACTGCCGCATTTGAAGAAAAAGAAATTGCTGCTTCACCAAGACAATGCACTGTGTCACAAGTCAGTGAAAACGATGCAAAAATCCATGAATTGGGCTTCGAATTGCTTCCTCATCCACCGTATTCTCCAGATCTGGCCCCCAGCGACTATTTCCTGTTCTCAGATCTCAAAAGAATGCTCGCTGGGAAGAAATTTTCGTCGAATGAAGAGGTGATCGCTGAAACTGAGGCCTATTTTGAAGCAAGGGACAAATCGTACTACAAAAATGGTATCGAAAAGTTGGAGGGTCGCTATAATCAGTATATCCCCCTGGAAGGGAATTATGTTGAATATAAAAAAAAAACTAATTTTGCCAAAAAAATGTGTTTTACTATGGTAGGCCGGGGACTTTTCAATTGACCTGTTAAAGTAGCTTTTAAGTCATATTAAATACATTTGAATCTTGAAGAATATTTGATTTGTTGATTTTATTTTGCTTTAATGGAGGAACATCACTGTTATAATGATGGAAGGAATTTGGACAATATTCGTGTCCCCTCTTCTCAAGTTACAAATGAACAAAATTTGGATTTATTTTATTTTTGAGATTTCTGTATTTAAATGTTAATATTAATCCATCTCATATATTATCTTTATTGAGTTAAACTGTATCAGCACTGTATAAGCTTATAACTGAAATGTTATATGAGCATGATAATTTACTGCAGATTTTGATGTGATATTTTCTTTAGTTTTTTTCCTTCTTTTAAGTATAAATCTGAGTTACAATTATTTATTATATTAGAACATAGATTGTTGTGAACATAATGTAGATTTCAATCATGGAGTATAGTTTTTGTTGTTATTGTTGTTGAAATCAAAATATGGCATACTATAGCTTAAAGAAATAGTCTTGTATTAATGGTTCTGTAGGCAATCTTTTGCTCATTGAAGCACATAATAAGGAATTTATAGATGGTTGTTATTAGTTATTTATTTTGGTAACATGTAAACACCATATTATATTCTCAGACATACTAGTACATTTGAGAAATTTGTTTAAGGCTGTAAAGATAGATTGTCTGAGAGCTGGGAAAAACAAATCAGACCATTTCAAGTGCTTTTCCATTAGAATACAGTAAAATCTTCAGTAAATGTACTTTAGTAAAATCTTCAGTAGATGTACTTTAATTCCTTACCTTTTCTTTCCTTTTTTCAAATATTTTTTCTCTTTAAATACTTTGTCAGTTATTAATGTTCGGTATGTTATGTTTTGCTGTGATCGATTTCAGCTGTACATACTCATAATTATTGCTTCTTAAACGAATTCCTATTATTGTATTTAGTGTCATTTTTATAAATTCGATTTTTATTGGTAATTAAAGCATTAACATTCCATTTGTTTTCATTGGTATCTGTTTCAATGCCATATCTTTTTCGTGACAATTATATATATATTTATATGTGTGTGTGTAATAGTAATTGCTTTGAAAAATGAGTCAATTTTTGTTTGTTTTGAAAATATTTGTCTCATTTATTATATAAATTTGTTTACTGATGCAAATTTAGATAACTGTCTAAGCAGGGTGATTTCACTTAATTTCAATTAGGGATGGAGAGATCAAAAGAACAATCTGCTCTTTTGTACCTATTTATCTAAAAGAGTGAGAATACATTCCTCACTACTTTACTCTAACGTGTTCTTTTATTGTTCTGAATTATTTCCCCTCACTGTTAAGATAAGATTCTCAGTTCTTTTTAACCATTTTTATTTGTTTCTTGCTCACAATTTTTTTAAAGTCTTTCTGTTCTTTTATATTCTACTTTTTGCATCCAGGGCTCTTTTTCACATATCTGTTCATTGATACAATGACTTACTCAGCACATTTATGCTGTACCTTGTTTTTTAAATGTCTTATTTTGGAAGCATCCTTTCATATTAGGTAGTAATTTCTTATATTAGATTATGTAATGATACTGAAGAGAGTTTAGAAGAATTATATAAGTAGAGTAATAATTTATTGTCTTTGATTTTTAAACAAACAATTAACATAAAAACTTGATAATTTTTCCATTATAAGTGTTACCTGTTGCTAGTCAGAACAACAATTTTAGGAACAAAATGAAATTAGCATAACTTTGATTAATTTTTAGAACAATTGTTTTATAATTTTTATAGGAATTTTTGAGACACAATTATTGTACATTAAACAGTCTTATTAATTGAATAATTAGAACTTGAAATATCTTTATAAATGAAACTTCAAATTAAAAAAAAAAAAAAAAAACTTAATTCTTTATGTCAGATCTCTACATCCAAATATTATCTAAATTGAATTTTTCTGTTTAATACATGTTTCAATTTACAACCTAATTTATATTATTCTTTTATATTTTATATAAATTCTAAAATTGTATTGTAGTGAGATACTATTGGGCATGAAGTATTTAGTTATTACAATTATTATTTTCTCATATATATACATATTGTTTTTTTCTTTCACCTTCCTCTCTGATAGCGGGCATTGTGTTACATTTTTGGCTTAAGATTTGTTTAATCTAAGCAGGAGATTTGTGTCAAAGTTGTTGCTATGTATGGCGTGTATTGAGTAAATTTTTGTAATTTTTTTAAAATCTGGTTTGATTTTTTGTTGTTGTTTAGATTGTTCGTTTTCTATTTTCATTAGATACAGATTGAATATACCTCTTTTTGTCTACATATATATTTACTTTATTAGCCTTATATACTTACTTTATTAATTATTATTCGTTTGCTTCAATTTTAATTACATGTAGCTCAAATATATTCAGTTTAAAAACTTACCACTTGCTTTAATTTTAATTACCTTTAGCTTAAATATATCTAATAATTTATTATTTCCTTTTTAATATCGGAAAAGTTCATTATCGTCCATTTCTCGATATTTCATTGTTTACTTTTATTCTCATATTTTATTGAGTAATTTAATAATAATTTTAAAAAAAGTGTACCTTGGGTGGCGAAATCTGTTCTTTGCAAAACTTTGTACAGAACTTTTTATTATTATTATTATTATTATTGTGTTTCTTTCTTTTGCATCTTGTTTTAGTGAGTTTAAGGAATTTCCATTTTGGATTGTAACATTTTTTTGTTGGAATTATTTAGTGCTTGTAAAACATTGTTTAACCAATAAATCTGTCAAAAGCCAGATTCTGAAAGAAAAAAAAAATGTTATATTTCATTTTCTTTTCTTTCTTTATTATGTTTTGCTTTTTATGTATTCATGAGTTGAACTGTATTTTCTTTCTATTACATAGTGTTAGTATTGTTTCAGATATATTTATCTTTCTTAAATATTTTATGTTGTAATTTTTTTCTTTTGTTCTGTGTATTAGATATTTAAGAAGTATTTATTTGTTTTATTTATATTTTTTTTATAATCTTAAAACATTAATTGTAACTATAAAATTCTTTTGGTTAGCCAGCTCAGGTGTTGTCCTCGAGAATTTGTGACATTGGGCTATTCGCGGTTTTCTCTTCACTAACCTTGGGGGCGTTAATTAAGATTGATTGCTATAAATAACAATTTATTCCCAACCAAAATGAAACATGATTCGGTAAATTAGAGGCAGGTAGAAATCAAATGAAGTGGTTTAGATAGGCGAGTATATAAGCTAAGAGAAATTCACACGATAGAAGTCGAATGATTCTAGCGTTGAGTATATGCCTTACAGGTGGTAGACGAGATCAAGAATTACTACAACTGATAGTACCGTGGTGGAGTTAAGAAAGCAAGTGAACCTCCAGCTTGGTGTTTTGATAAGACACTCTTAATTCAGTATTAGTGAGACGAGTGAATATATCTAGGGTGTTACCTTAGAGAGCAGGAATTCATTTATTGTTATAGTGCAAGTGTATTGAATAAATATTGTGTGTGAGATTTGTGTAACATCTTCTTGTATAAGTTACTGACTTTAGTGTTATTATATGATTGATTTATGGCACAAGAGGCAAATTGGAATACTATTCCGCAACAAGACCAAGGTTCAAAATTACAAGGTCCATCGCCAATAGCCCTCGTGTTTCTTCTAGTGCAACGTTTATTAAACTAGCCAACCAATCTTCTAATTTTCATTTAGTTCTAACAAAAGTTGTTGGAGGATATTTCTATCTTTTCCCAAGATTTGTCAAATAAGGGATTAAATATATTCAAGAGTTTAATGTCCATTTGAAAATTTTCAAACAAACAGTTAGTTTAGTTTTGTTATGTATTTAGCTCACCATGTTTGTTGAATTAATTCACATGATGATATGTTCTTGTAAGTTTTTCTTTTTATTCGTGGATATTTTGTTTTTTTAATAACATTTTTGGCTTTATTAATTAAATTAGTTTTTGATATTTTAGATTTTTTTTGGGTTTAATTACATTGTTGTCATTTCCATAAATGCTTTTGTAGTACATTTGATTTTGATCACTGTTCAAATGTATCTTTGGTTTCAAAACCATTTTTTTTAATAAAATTTTTTGTTGATGAGGATAGTTTGGCCAATAATTCTGGAATAACCCAACCTGACAGTTCAAAGCCTGTTACAATATAAAATATTTAAGCTCCATATTTTTGCTTTTCTTCAAATTCTGGTTTTTTACAATTTTTCAATTATTATGTCTTTTTTGATATTTTTGATAGTTGCCAATTTATTTTTTAATTGCTTTCTTTTGGAATTTTCTTCAGTATAAAATGTTTCAATATAGTTAAATACAAATATTTATTTTATTTCATTTTTCTTTGTTCACAATGTTTTACCTGTTTATTGTTATGTATTGAAAAATATCATTTTACTCAATAGTACTGTAATGATTTCTTACATGTTATTTTATTTTTTGCTTACTGAGAATTCTTCTTAACTTGTTTTTGATTTAAAGTATTGTTGTTTAAGTGCACATAAATATCAAATTATATATATATATATATATATATATATATATATATATATATATATATGCAAGTTTGCTCAATATATGTGAGCAAGTACACTTGAATTATCTTTATTAATATATTTGTCATCAATTGGCCACTTGCATCTGTAATGAGGTATTAGACAAATTGTAACAATATATTCTTGCTGGAGATCATAGCAGCATATTATAGCTTTATTTAAAGATATAGTTTAATCAAATTAACATATAAAATGTATCGGTATATATTAAATGTCATAAATGTATTTCTTCGAATTCTTAACTAAATTTATCTCTATTTTGAAATTCCTACTATTAGTTCACACTCTCCCTATATATATTTATATATCTTGTTCAAATTTTTAATTGTTAATGAAATACTTTTTATTCATCCACTCAAGTTCAAATACATTTTTTTAAAACTTGTAGTGGATGGCACTTGATGTTAATACAATTTTTTCAAATATTAATTAATTAATTAAATTTAATTGGTGAAAATGCGGTTTAGCCCAACCACTTGGCAATTTTTTTTTGGCTGAACGTTAAGTCTGCAAAGCGGACCAGGGTAGCCACATATGGCAAAATACTGTCAAATAATTCCTGTCGCCAAGGGTGGTTGGGCTAAACTGCATTCCAACAATTTAATTTACTGGATGAATTTGCCACTTAATATTGTGATACTGTCTTATGTATATACATATTTTTTTCATTGTAAGTAATTAATAAAAAACAACTAAAATAAAAATTTTCTTTCTTGACCTAAGTAGGAATTGACTTGAAATTTTTTTTTTTATATTACTTGTTTCTATATATTTGATCAAAAATCATTTTTAATAGGTTTTTACTTCAAAGAATTATTGTTATTTATAATATTTAATAAAGTTATTGGAATTATTTATATAGCAAAAGAACTAATTAATCAGTATTAACCTTTTGTATAGAATGATTTTGTGAGCTTTTATGAAATGGATGAGGTGTACACCTAAGCAAAGTACCAGCTTTGAGAAAATCACATTTTGTGTTTCACAAAATGTTTAACATCGAGAAAGATGGAGGATGAAAATGAAATTGAAGAACTTTTTTGAAGAAATAGGCTTGTTTTTTGCAGTTTTATATTGACTTTTTTGCATAGTAGTTTTTACATACATCTCTTTAAAATCAAAATGTGGTGCAAAACTTCTAGAGTTTGAACTTATTGTTAGTGATAAGAATTCCATCTTGAATTGAAGTTCCCAACTGTTATGTTCCAACACAAAAATTCTTTAGATATTGCAAATGAAACTGAATATCCTGAAACAAAGGATATATCTTGATGAGCATTAAAAAATTATTAACAGTTGTATGATTAGTGGTTTTAATGAAGGTGATAAACTTTTTTTAAATAAGTATAAGAATTTGTAATACATACTTGTTTCAAAAACCAAGGTTTTCTTACTTTAGTTGTAATTATGAATGTATTTATATTATTTCTATGTCAAAACTTAGTTTCTAAAATAAGTGCAATTGAGTTATGAATAGAAATAGTTTGTGTGGTAAAAATAAAACAGTTTTAAATGTAGCAATAATTTATAAGCAGCTTTATAAGATTCATTTTTATCAAAATCATAAATCTTTTACAATAATCCAAAAACATATAGGATATTTAAAACAAATTTGGTGCATTGACTTGACCATATTTAAATTCTATTAGGATCATTTCCCCAAAAATTAGATGCAAAGGAAAGTGTTAATACTATCCATTCTTTTTATGTTTAATAGATTTTCTAATGATCCAATTGTAATAATAATATATTTCCTGAATGTGAATTATAGACAAGTTATATTTAAATGTGATTGATTATACACTGAGCATATTGTAAAAAATGTATAACAAATTTTTTTTCCTAGATAAGCAGTATAATATTTTTTAAAAAAAATGTTTATAAATTAGGAATTTATACATTACCATATTATTAAAAGAAGGGGAAATTGGTTCATGTATTGATTAAATGTCAAGAATTTTGTAAGATAAGAATTTATGCTAAAATGGTTGTAAAATTTCTTTTTGTTATAAGATCTGTAAAAAATTAGTTGATTTCAAAATTATTTAAAATACAATTGTATACTTAATTAGAAATTGGATTATAAATAGCAAAAAAATTTGGGATAATTAGAAGAGGGGGGAAATTAAACTTCACATTGATATAAATATAGTAATGAAATTTTTACCACCTCCTTCTGACATGAATGATATATCTTTCATCTGAGATTTTTAAAGTTTTTTTTTTTTTTTTTTTTTTTTTTTTTTTTTAAATCTAGATATCCATTTAAAATGATCTTTCTCCTCTTTTCTGTATTATTAACAAAGTTAATATTTGTATATTTTCTTTTTAGTTATTTATTGTGATTATGCTGCATCAGGACAATCATTGAATTTTATTGAAGATTATATTAGAGACAAAGTTCTTCCTTTTTATGGTAACACACATACTACCATTACAGCAACATCTCTTCAGAGCACATACTTCCGACATGAAGCAAAGTTAGTACCATTCAATCACTAGAAAATGTATTGAAAAATTTGTATAAAATAGTCTTAATATTTGAGAAATTCTCAAAAATCAATAAATATTACTTTTGAAAATTTTCATTCTATAAAAAAGAAAATATTTATTATTAGTACTATGGATTACTCCAAATGTTCTCTTTGTGGCTTTTTAATATTGTACTATTCACTAGCAAAGTACCCTCGGTTTATTAATTTAAGTGTATAACTTCCAAAAGTAATATCAAAATATACGTGTGCTTTAAATAATAATAAAAAAAATGGTTTAAAAAATAAAACACATGTACATTGAATAACTGAACTAAAATAGAGAATAAAAACTCTTTTTAAGAAATTTTGAATTACTTTGTAAAATGTTATTTAAAAATGTTAGCCTGTTAATTTTTCATTTCTCAGTTTAAAATACTACAGTTGATTTATCCTCTTAAATGCTATTTTTTAGTATAAGTTTTAATTTTTGAAACCTGTCTGTATCTAAAGTTGTATTTTAATTATGATTCAAAATCAAAAATATTTTGGCTCTAATAATATTGCTTTTAAGATGATGTATTTTTTCATTTAAACTTTGCCTTTTAAAATTTTCCAGTAGACTTTTCATAATATTTTTATTTACGATAAAAGTAAATATAGACTAGATTCTTTTAAAAAGGTTTCTGCTAGTTTATTGATCCTGTTTTATTAGCAAGTCTACTGATTTTAAATGTTATTATTACATTTTATTTTCAGCAATTTCAAAACCTTTTTATTAAACACTTAACAAAATAAAGTGATTCTTATTTA
This sequence comes from Nephila pilipes, assembly GCA_019974015.1. Classification (NCBI taxonomy): domain Eukaryota; kingdom Metazoa; phylum Arthropoda; class Arachnida; order Araneae; family Nephilidae; genus Nephila; species Nephila pilipes. The sequence goes on from BMAW01069764.1 coordinate 675,436, forward strand.
GCTCTCCTATATTTTATTTTGATAAAAACATTGCATGACACTCATGCAATTGAAAACTGCACCCATGAGTTGACGCTCAAAGATTATAATATTTTGTTCTAGATAGTAAAATATAAAAATATTGTAGAAGCACTTTGTATTTTATCTGCTAAAGGGACAGTCAACAGGCTGATGTTATTTATATATTTAGTTCATGATTGTTCAATTCCAAATGAGAAATTTTTGACTTACATAAAATGATTTCTTGAAAGAATGGGGGAGAGAAGACAAAAGTTTTAATTTATATATGAATGAGAGAAACCTCAAATGTAAATTTAAAACATTTGGATAATTTCATTTGAGCCAAATCATTTCATTTAGTATTGACATTAATCTGGATTTTGTAAAATTGATAAGATTTCTTATGATCATTCAATATTTGGATTGAATTCAAGTAAAAAAATGAACTTTTTTAAAATTTTGTTTGGTTAGGATGATTGATATGGAATTGTATGTTAGATTATCCTTCATTCTTGATTATGATAGTTAACAACATTTTCTGTTTATTCTCTAGATAATCAAATAATATATTTTTTTTAAGAAAATTAATTTGTTTTGTAAGTTGTCGTCAATAGCTATTGTGGTAGTAAAACTTAAATATTCTAACAAAACCATTTAAAAAGTATCATTATCAATTAATTAAAATACCCATAAATAATATTTTTCGTCCTCTCTGATTTTTGGAAATTTTTTGACTATTACCTTGTCAAATTTTTGAAGTGACCAATTTTAGCACCTTAGCTCCTGTTACTGAAATTTATTAAACGTTTCCATTCTTTTACTTACATACAGAGTAATCTTTGATGTTCAGATACAGTTTGGGTTTTTATTTTTTGTTAAAAGGAAGAGAACTAAACATCATTTATTTTCTTTTTTAAATATAATATGAACTATAAGTCTTCAAGCATTGGTGTAAAACATTTGAAATATTTTATGGAAGCTTAAGCTGCATGAAGCTGCGGTAATATAACATGAGCCATTATGCGTTTCTGACTGGAATTTCGATAGAAATTGATTAGGTATGTTATCTATTGGTTATTGATCCTTTTACAATAAACCAACAATGCTTTAGTTTATTATGTTTGGTTAAAACAAATGAGGTTATTCTTAAATGTATGAATCAATGTGATTTTCCTTTATTTTTGTTTGTAATTCTATATTTGGGAATACAAAAAGCAACATAGCAGTGGCCCCGGTAGCGGAGTGGTCATGGTTTTGGATTTGTGGCCGGCGGTTTTCGTTCAGTCGTGGGTTCGATCCTTGGCCACTAAAGACCCGCCGTGTAGCAGGGCTGATGCACATTAAATCTGTCGGAGCCCAAAGTCCTCATGTTGGCGTGGTGTGGAAGTTAGGAGAGGAGAGTGCCAGCTCAAGTGTCGTCCTCGTCATTTGATTGAGGTTCAAAATTACGAGGTCCATCACCAATAGCTCTTGTGTTTCTTCTAGTGTGGCATTAATAAAACAAAACTAAACTGCTTCTAGTGTAACATTAATAAAAACTAAACTAAAACTAAACAAAGCAATATAACAAACAAAATAGATAAGGAAAGCATGAACTTTGACATATTTATCATTTATTTGCAGCAAGAAAAAAAAATATGAAATAAATTTTGCCCTTGTAACAAGAGGCTAGTTTTCTTTTCAATATCTGTGAAAAATATTAAACTAGTGATTTTATGTATATAACATGTACCTTAGAATTTTTTAATTAATTTGAAATACTGCTGACACATGTTGAATATTTATGTCTGTGTAACACTAATTTTTTTTCTTTTATAGAGATTTCTGGTTTTTTTAAAAACTAGTATGTATTTTCCCATTGACATAACTAATTATTATTTTTTCTCTTTGACATTATTTGTAAGACAACCAATTATTCATCAATCCTAAATTGCTGTGTATAAAGCAAAAATTAAATCCTAAATTGCTGTGTATAAAGCAAAAATTAAATCCTAAATTACCGTGTAGCAACATGAGAACCTTCTAATCACAACAATATCTGTCTTCTCTACCATCCTATCTCCTCTTCCCAAATACAAAAGACCACCTGACTAGGCTCATTTGGTTTTTGCATCGTGAAGCTGATTGATCTTACCCTTGTTATTTGTTTTGGTGTACATCAACCTCCAATTATATCACAAAATGAAATTGCTCATTCGGGTGATTTTAAACCCATTTTACATAAAATTGAGAAAGAAGGGGAACAAAATTTAGTATATTATTGCTCTGATATTGATGAATCATAATCTGATACGGCACTACGGTTTCATACACACACACTCACACAAATATCTTAGCTCTATACATGATGATGACAAAATTGAGACAAACCCACCAGAAATAATTATGGATTATAAGTTCAAAGGGGGAGGAGGATAAATTATGGTAGACTAGCACTGTTAACTACACTGTAATCTGTTAAACAAACAGATGGACACTGACAACCTTTTTTGTGCTATGAAATATAGCAAGCATAAAAGCGCAAATCTTTTTGAATTTCACTGAACCCAATGCAACTCCCAAATTCAGAAAAATATTACTTGAAAAATTTGGTGACATTTCTTATAAAGCAGTATCTTCAAGAATGTGTAAAATTGTTAAGCCTTGCCTATACATTAAAAAGTTATTAAAGGTAGATTCCTTCCGTCGGAGGCAATGAATCCTGAGCAAGAATTGCAACCACCACCAAAAAAGCAAAAGGGACACAGTACTTTACATGGGTAGAGTTAAGAACAATTACACTATGATTAGCTGCATGCAATGTTCTGATCTTACATGCTGAAGTCACTTGACAAAAACGAGCTATCACTATAGGACATGTGCAAGTGAAAAGGAGGATGAAGTGCATTTTCAAAAATGTTTTTTAAATCTAACACCTATTTTAGTTGTTTTCGTTTTTCTGTTTAATTTTTTGACTTCAATTTTTAAACACCTCTTTGATTTTTCTACTTTATTATGTATTTTGTAACGACTGTTTCATTTTTAAACGTATATTTTATGTTTTTAAATTGTTTTGGTTTTCATTTTAGGTTAACTCCTATTTGACAGTTCTATTTTGCCAGGGCAGTGTGTATGGAATACACCAGTCTATTTTTTGACATCTTTAATCAAATATTCACAAAACGTTTAGTTCTTATTCATTTTCTACTAAAAAGGGCAAATATTTTATGAAAATTTGGTTAAACATGTCATAAGTCATAAAATAGACTAGCATACCCATTACACCTCTCAGGCAAAATTGTACTGTCATACTACCCCAGCAACTAAGTGTTTACATATTGTTCCTATATTCAGATACTACTACCATCTTCTGTTTTCTGTCTTATTTGATTTTTTGGAGTTGTGGAATCTCGTTAATTAGTAAAAAAAAAAAAAATACCCTGCAAAATACTGTGTACATTTTTATCACAATATCTTTTATCCTATTTGAAGTAAAATGTCAGTTCTGATATTCAAAATCATGCTTAACAATCTTATATATTGAAATTGTGAAACATATTTCATCAATTTAACTATAATTAGATGTTTTATATGTGAATTTTTTTTCTGTTGGAAAGCATACACCGTTTAATATTTGATTATAACTAATTATATATATTATTACTAATCGACTTTGTTTCATTGATGTAATATGTGGTGGCTTGTGATCGCTTACCATTCAAGCTTGCCATCACTCTTACCACTATGAGAATGAACCTGCAATTATAACAAAGCAAACCAGTTGAAGTGAATTGAAGTCCTGTTACTGCTATATGAGGTATCACAGGAAAGTAAGGAATCAGAGGAATCGCCGAGGAAATTACCCCGTTCTCTCTTCTTCATCTTTATTATTTTATTAGCTGATCAAAAATCACCAGCCTATGTGTTCCTTGACTTAAATTTCTTTTAAATGTTCTATAAATAAATATTTATCCCTGTTGGAATGTGTAGTTGCGAATCTTCTTGTGTAATATTTAAAAAACCTTCTGATCCAGAGTCAGTTTGGATAACCCCCATTAATATGATTTCTGTTATATAATATAATATTTAATTTATTGTTGAAGCTCGATAATTTAATTTTGTATCCAAAGAATGGGATAGTGTGTATCCTTTTTATTCAAACTTATTTTTGAACTGTATCGATGATACATTTACAACTTTTTTTCTCCCCCTGCATGACATTTTTGGCATGAGTAAAAACTCCTGTAATCCAGAAGGAAAAAATTTTTATTCCTAGTGAGTAAACCCTTAAAAGATGAATTTTATTGAGTTGTTACTTTCACTTTAAAGATGAATTTTATTGAGTTGTACTTTTTATTAAAATAGTTTTTTATCTCTTATTTTTTAACACTTCTAAAGAAAGGCAAGTTACCCATGGTTAAGTATATTAAATGTTTATATTGCGCAACCATACTTTTAAAATTTTAATTTTGATTTCACACTCTGGTATTCAAATTTGCAGTACATCATATTTCTAATATTATTGGTATTTTACCTTAAGCTTGGAATTAAAATTAAATACATCTCCCACCATTTATATTTCCTTGGTAGAATATAATTTTCAGCTTATTTATTTTGATAACTATGTGTTCATATTTTTAATGCAGTATTTAGCTCATTATTAGTGGTTCATTATACACTATTAGATTTTTTTAATGCTCTTTTGCCTCCAGGGTTCCATTCTTAAACTGTTCTGCTTTAATCCCTGATATGTTGCATACTAGATTTGTTTTAAGTTCAAAAAGTAAATTTTTTTATGAGGTTAATATTTGAAATAGAAAACTATTGTAGAATATATGTATGTATTTATAAATCTTTTTCAATCTCTTTGTTTTTGTTACACCATATGTAATTTTTTTTATTTATAGTATTTTGATTTTATTAGTCAAACTTTTTTCTAAATCTTGCAATGTTTTTACGTATTCATCAATGTATATGAAGTTATTCATTCAAAAAGGAATTAAAAAGTTTCTTTTTTTAATTTTAGCTCTATTTTATTAATCTTGTTTTTTTTTAATACAAAGTTCCTTTTAATTGTGATTTAGTATATCAGAATAAAGTTTGTGATTTTTATAACTAAGTTTAGTTATTTCATGTTTTTACTACTTCTTTAGGGCTGTTGTAGCCTAGTGGTCATGGTTTTCATTCAGTCGAGAGTTCGATCCTTAGCCATTAAAGACCCACTGTGTAGCCGGGGCTGATGCACATTAAAGCTGTCAGGCCCCGAAGTCCTCCCGTTGCCGTGGTGTGGGAGCTAGGAGAGAGGGGGGTGCCAGCTCAAGTGTCATCCTTGTCACTTGACCGAGGTTTAAAATTACGAGGTCCGTCGCCAATAGCCCTCATGTTGCTTCTAGTGCGACGTCAATTAAAATTAAACTAAACTTGGCTACTTCTTCAGTTTTACTTGATTAATTATTTTCATTATATATTATGTATAGAATCATTCACAGCAGAAGATTTTGGCTTTATAAAATTGATATTTATGTTACTTTTTGACTAAAAGAAATTTTTAATTTTAGAGATATAATTAGAAAAGCTGTAAATGCTAGTGAACATGATGCTGTTATTTTTGCTGGAAGTGGTTGCACTAGTGCTGTTAGTAAACTTATACATGCCTTAAATTTAAAACAGTCTGTTGTGAGTATTTAGTACTTTTTACCTATTATTTCACCCAATAAAATAATCTTCAATATTAGAATTCAGATAATTATGTTTTATGTTTATTTTGAATCAGTTAAATTCTGCAGGATGTTTAAAGTAATTCAATGTACTTTATCTAGGATAAATTTTTTTTTTAAAGCAGAATATTCTGTTCCAGTAATAAATTTTCCTTTAATTCTTTTTAATGTAAAAATCATTTTTAAATCATACACCAATTTATTGTAAAGATAAGTTATTAAGTTAATAATAAGTTATTAAACATAACTTATTTATTATGGTTTAATTGTTTTATGTTCATAAAATTTGATGTGCAAAATAAACCATATGAATATTTTCATACTGAGTAAATTAATAAGTAGAAAATTTTAATTTGTAAGAAATAAAGAGAACTTACTGCTTGTTGTAGTTTTTAAAAGCATAAGTGATAACTAAGAACATGATGAGAGTTATTTTTAAAATTGGTTTTGATTTGATATTTCTTTATTAAAAGTAAAGTGTTGTCAATTTGCAAGAGAAAATGCAGGTTTTCTGTCTTGTTTTTCATAAATTTTTCTTAAATTTTTTTTTACAGGTTGTTTTTGTTGGCCCTTTTGAACATCATTCAAATTTGTTACCATGGCGAGAAATGAATGCTAAGGTATGATAATTTTTATTTTACTTTTGAAATTCGTGTTATTTTAATATCAATGGAATAACACGCATGCACACTCGTGTGTGTGTGATATTTAAACTCTTGGTGTAGTAGTCAGGGGCAAGTAGTAAAGCTTTTCATTATAACAAACTGGTTTATTATTCACAAATAATTATTCTAAGCTGTTGAGATAAACATGATTAAAATATTGGGAGGGCAGCAGTTCGTACATCTTGACCACTCTGGAGGCGAGAATGGAATGACTGATATTATCCCTGAGGGATTTATAAGTAGGGAAAGTAGTTATGAAACATGATCACTTAACATGGACAATGTAAAGAGCTTAGGTTTTATTGGGCTTTGTGTTACAAAGAAATAGTGAAACACATGCTTCTAATGGTCCTGGGAACCATAATTCAAGAATGTGAACTGAGTTTCAAAAATGCTAAGCTAGTGATTTTAAAGTAACTGGGGATGAAAGATTGAATTAATTAGACTTCGAACATTTGGAAAAGATTGGAAGCCTGCAGAGAGTGAACTTATAAGAAATACTATTGTTGTAATAAATTTTTAGGATTTTTGTGTTAGATAATTTAAAAATTGCTCGGATTTTTGAGAGAAAATTTTTTAATCAGAACTATGAATAATATTATAAGAAACTAGATGCACAATCGTCAAAATAAAGAAGTCACACTTAACTCCCTGGTGGTAATCATCTACCTGCTAGGCAGACTTACTTCCAATTATCATCATTAGGGTATCACAAGTAAGCCAAATGCCATTACCCTCCTCACGTGGTTCAGTACACTTCCAACCTTCAAGGTAACAGGGTAAAGTAATTTATTGAAAATCCTCAATTTTTTTTCTTTGTTTTTAATATAATTTTTTGGAGGCTTGGAAGTTTCTTCAAATGCTTGGTAAATTTAAATATTTTTCTGCAAATGAGGAGTTTTCTGTATTTATATATTAATCCTAAAAGGAAATGTGTGAACTTTGGTTACTAGAAGTATTAAGACTGAAATTGAAATAGGGTGGAAAAAATATAGTTATTTGCTTTTGTATTTTTTGGTTATGTATTTGAAGAAAAACAAATTTATGTAATCTCATGATTTAGAGCTGAGTAATTTACATTTTTTTGGTATAAGAAGGAATATCTGCTTGTATCCTCTGAAAGGGAAAAATCATGTTCCCACCAGAGGGTTTGTAACTTTCATGATCCTCATCTAATCTGTATAAAATTGATCTCAATGTTAATAACTCAAAGAGAACATTTGATGTACATAGATAGTTAATTAACTTTTAGATAATGTTTCACCCACACATTATAGAATTCGACATTTTTAGCAGAATGTAGCATTTTTCAATACCTAGGAGATCCTCATTTTCCATCTAAGACTTAGAGTGTTATTCCAGGTTTTTGAGGAAGACTTCTGTTTGGGATTTTTTTTTAATTAATTAGATTTAAGCAACCATGAATAATTATATTCACTGCATTCCATCTGATAATTCCCCTTGCAATTTTGATAGATTTTTTGATTCTATGTGTGGATATTATTTGTAACATTTTTAATATATTGTTCCTTATTATTAAAACAGGTTTTTTGTTAATTGAAAGTCTATGGTATAGGAGTGGTCAAAAGGTAATGGGTCTAATATATCTCCAAAACACTACGAGAACTGTAGGAAATACTTATTTTAAGCTGATTTAGTATGATGGTAAAAGTCAATGTTGTCATTGCAATTTAATTTGTAACTATGAGAGGAAATTGAAAAAGCAAAGTTTTACATGAAGCATGCTTTTCAGGAAGAAGTGTGAGATGAGAACTTCCTGGTCCTTTCCACAGATTTTTTGCCATTTTAGCAAAATGATCTGCAGTTTCATATTGTGTATTATTGAGATAAATATTAATGAGGTTTCTTGTTTTAGGTACCTTTCTTTTAATTTTATTCAAATACAATCAAAATATGTTTATAGTGAACTATTTGTGGAGCCAATAAAAATGATCACTATAACCAAAGGTTTAATGTTTCCAATTTTATTAAAACATTGAGCCTTCTTAGCCTTTTATTGAGGTTTTGTTGGAAACAATCATTATAATAATGCACAATATACTAATAAATTACTTGTATGTATAAAATCAAATGTTTAAATGCTAAAAAAATCAAACTATTATAATTACAAAAATGGACTCATGAAGTAAATTAATCAGAAAATGAAATCGTAAACTACCGAGAATATGGAAAAATTTTTGCTTTCACTTTCTGCAGACTGTGATGCATGGTTATGCCAGTATTAAGGTCCTAACTATTCTATTCAGTAATTACTGTATAATAGAAAAGTAAAATCTAAAAATCAAGAGCAATAGGAAAAGAAAATCATAAAGATAAATTAAAAAATACTAGTAAGATATAAAAACATTTATTGATTAAAAACATATAAAGATTAAACATATTTCAAAACCCAATAAAGTTTAAAAAAGAAAAAAAGATGAAAACTTTCTCATAAAATATATCCTATGCATACAAAGTGACAATTGCAAACAGCTGGAATGAAAAAAAAAAGTTCTTTCTCAAAGTAGAAAGAAAATAGCAATTAATGCCATCTACAATCATAACTTTGAATTGGAAAATTTGAGGAGAAAAGATATTATTACAAATAAAATAATATAAAAATTGAAAAATTTTTTTGATAAAAAGTTATCAGCAAATAATAATAATTAATAAATAAAAATTAATTTAAAAATTAAACGATTTAGAATAGTTTCATAAATAAATAAAAAAATTCTATTTTACAATTTTTATACTTTAAATTGTTTTTTTATAAGAATGATTGGATAATTAGTTTGAAGGCAAATGTAAAATTTAAATCTTCTTGAATATCTAAAGAACTATTTACTAATTTTTTACTGCACAAGATGTACAATTATCCAGGAGTATTGGTAAGTTTTTATTATTATATACTAAAAAAATAACCAAGATATCTTGATAAAATTTATTCTGCACTTGTAATTGAGTGTTATTCACATAATGTCATAAATTACAAATGTTAGTGTAGATATTTTTGGTTTCAGGAAGTTGTAGATTGAAGTAACTCGTAGCGTGGAGATTGTGATTGTTTATTAACGTCTCACTGAGAAACAATGCAAGGGCTGTTGGTGACATAACTCTTAATTTTGAACCTCGGTTAAGCGATAAGGATGACACTTGAGCTGGCATCTTCCTTTCCAAAGTTCCATACCACTCATCAAGAGAACTTGGGATTTCGACCATATTTAAAATGTATCAACCCTGCTTGTGGTATCTCTACTCGAACCACGACTTGACAGGAACAACGCCAACCCTGAGTTCCACTAACAGGCTACCATGGCCATCTTCAGTGTGGAAAAGATAAGAGTTCAATTTGCCGAATTCTACCATGACGGTCTTCAAAGGGTCAAGAAACGTTGGGAGAAATGTATTACTCTGGATGGTGACTATGTAGCAAAATCTTAAGGATAATGAATAAAAATTAAATTTCTATAGAATTTTTAAGTAATAATTAAAACTTTACGATACCTCTGATAATAATTACAAATTTATGATACAACAGATTACTTTGTTCTATGGCTTCTTGAATCTAAACAAATCAACTTTATATATATAAACAGATCAATTAATAAACAGAATAAATTTTATGCAGATATCTCTGTTATTTATTAATAATAATTAAAACTTTACCATACCCTCCTTGTATATTTTGTGTTTAGAATCATTATCACTTTCAAGTAGATATTCTTTTAGTATATTCAATGATACTGGTTTGTAATTTTCCATGGCAAATTTCTAATATAAGCTCTTTTATACATCCTGACTTTAAGACAGAATTTCAAGACCAAGGATATATGTTATAGGTTTGGATATATCTTCAATTCTGAATTTCTTATCTGTAATGAATTTTTTAGTTTCTTTTAAATGAATTATAACAAGCAATCCATCATCTACATATAATTATGCAGTTAATTTCTTTTCCTCCCTGTACTAAACAAGAATCTGCTTCACTTGTTTTGAAACCAAGTTTTCAGAAGAAATTTCCAAAACGTGATACATGTTTTAATCCAAATGTATTGCTTTTAACCTTATAGAATTTTAAAAAGCATCACTGTAACCCTTTTTCGTTGTTGCAGGTATGTAGACTCTGCTAGTTTTTTATATTAAAAGGTTGAATGAATGTCGAATTGAATTAAATGTAATTTTTTATTGGCTGCATTATTAAGAAGAGAACACAGTACTAAGCTTCCTTTGGTACATTAATCCATCTAATCTTATATATGTATATGAACTCCTATTTATTTTTAAGCCTGAATTACCTAAATATTTTGGTAACCATTTTGGAATTTGCTTAAGTCTGGATAGTTTTTGGTTATATTATTAATAATGGAATTATTATTAATCTTATCATTATCACTAAGATTTTCCAGTTTCCAAACATAAAAAATTGTTAATCAGTTAATCGACTTAAATGGATAGTGTCGGGGATCAGTTGACTCGCAACTTTTTAGAGGTAGTTTGACAGTTTTCTGTTTTGCATTATTCATCATTTTAGGGATGCTTGCTTTGAGTTCAGTTACTTAAAAAAAGATGGCAATTTATATAAGAGATGAATTTCTTTTTGTTTATTTTAAATTTATTCCCTGAAGTTACTACTCTTTTAGTGGTTTATTAGTTACTGTATACTATCCATTTAAGTCAAGTAATTGCAAGATGATGACATTATCATGAATGTTACTTTGATGTTGAAACATACTGGATTCCAAAAATTAAGGAAATTTCAGATAAATTTTGATTGCAAAATTTCTTTTCATTGATAGAAGATCTGAGGTGGGTTGGTGTAAAAGTTCTGTGCTTCCTTGCAGTTAGCTATAAGTAGCAGTCATCTGCATCGCTTGTAACTCAAAATCTTCATTGGCTGTACTTTCTAGAAGTTGATTTTATGTTTTTAGATACGTAATGCACAGTCTATGATTTACAGAATAGAGAGAACTCAATTTCAATGATCTTGTAACTTAGGATTAACTCTGACTCACTTCTATTCTCCCAATGATATGCCATTGTAATTCTTCAGATAAATGATGACAAGTACATATATTCAAAAACTGAAATATAGAAATGTCATTATGCAGTTTCTACCAACAGATCACGCAGATGCTTTTAAAGCCTGTTTTTGATCACATCTCCAATGACTTTAAATGACAACATCTCTACTAATTTGCACATCATATTTTGATGCATTGTTACTTTTTATGTATACTGTTTAATTCGTATGAAATTTATTTATTTTTGATGGTACACACACAATTGCATTTTTTGCAAATGAGTGTGTTTAGCACACTCATAAAGTGGTTAACAGTAATATTAAGTTATCTTTCTGAAATATATTTAAATTGTTATTTTGGGGTACCCGATACTCATGTTGTACCAAATAGTGCATTTAAAATTTAGCTTCATTCACTTTAGTTGGTTATGAAGAAGCTAGAATTTGTATATTTTTTATAATCCATTTTCTATATTGCGTGCTACATAAGGAACATTTTACCATAATTTTTAACCAACTTTTCTTTAGTTGTGAACTGAAATTAACTTTTTGATTTCTGTCTTGTGCTGCTAAGTTTGAAAACATGTTCTTACTTACTTTTGAAGCATATCATGCATAGTTTAAATCATACATAAAAAATAATTTATATTGCATGTATCCATCTCCAAGAATTGTGACTCCAATTGTTTTCCTTTAGTAATAGCTGATGAAATTTTCCATTTAGCTGCTGTGAAATTGTGTGAACATAATATTTCTTAAATTCTATAAAAGAACTTCACTTTTAAGTGATATCTATTTTAAAGTTCTATAATATATTTGTCAAGGATAATTAGTTTGATGAAAATGCTTAGTAATCTATTGCAATAATAATAATAATAATAATAATAATAATAATAATAATAATAAAAACACATTAACTTATAGGCTTTGATAGTCTTCCATCTGTTACATTTAATTTAAGCTAGATCTTTTCTCATGTTTTTTTTTTTTTTTTTTTTACATTTATTAAATTTGCTAACTTACTTCTTATTATTTTACATTTTATTTTCATAAATATTTGCTGTTAATACTTTATTAAATGCATTATCTATCAGTTTTCATGTATCTGTTCTTCATAAATATGCATTTGAATTCTAATTTCATCCACTGAATGCTTATTATCATTTAATAATGATAATAAGCATTCTTATAACCATTATTAAATTATAACAAGCATTCAAATTAACTATTAATTTCATTTGAAATTCTTATATTCTTGAGGTAAGATATCAAGCATTTTGCTTATTAGTAAAATTTCTGGATATACTAATTCTTATTTTTGCTTTAGTTCAGAATTTTAATTTATCCAAAAATTCTTCAATTTTGACAGTTGAGGAGCCATATTATTGTTACTATCAAATTTAAAGTGAAAAATTATAAACAGATATTATGTACCTGTAGTTGTGTGTGTGTGTGTGTGATTACCTGTTGTGTTGTTTCAAATGTTATGGAGTTTGGGGCATAGTTCTTGCTGTCTCAAATCTCAATACTTTCTGAATTTCTTTTTTTCTGTCATGGCGTTTGTAAAAATCACAATTGAAGCAAATTAGCTTTATTGAAAAAATTAAGTTGTTCTTCAAACTTGGAAATATTATCCAATAAAGAATCTTCTGTGGGTTCTTTTGCTTTCCATAATTTTTCTTTAATAACTTCTATTTCTGTTTGATAGTATTTTAAAGAGCACTCAAACCTGATCTTATATTTTCACAACGTACAATCCCTCTCACATGATTATGACTTTACTTATGTTTTTTGTTAAATCTGCTTTCTTGTTTTCAAATCCCTAATATTTGAATGATTCAGGTTTGGTTTTATTAACATCGCACTAGAAGCAACTCGAGGGCTATTGGCGATGGACCTCATAATTTTGAACCTCTGTCAAGTGACGAGGACGACACCTGGGCTAGCACTCCCTCTCCTAACTTCCACATCATGCCAATGGAAGGACTTTGGGCCCCGATAGATTTAATGTACGTCAGCCCCGGCTGCACGGCGGGTTTTCAGTGGCATCAAAGCTCGAACCCACTTCTCAATGAAAGCTGCGAGTCAGATGCCATAACCCCAAAGCTACCGCTGCCATTTGAATGATTCAGATCCTAGTATGTCAAGTCTTAGTGCAGAATTATTTAAGCGTAATTATTAGACCTATCTTTAAAATTCTGCCCTATACAAACAATGCAGTCTTCATGTAAATGCACGTAACTTATTTAAGTCAAAAATTAGAGCAGACTAAATATTGTACTGGTGCCTAGCATTATTTTAAATGACATTAAAAGGAGCCAACTAGATATAGAAACATCATTTCATTATATGACTACTGACAACATTACTCAGTACTGGATTTTCAACTAATCTAAAAAAGACGGTTTTAATTCCCTTTTAAAATTTTTAATGCTATAGAGCTCTATATGGATGTTACTGGTCTAATATTAAGTGTCAAGCATTTTCCGTGTCAGGTTCCATTAAGAATTTTTTTCATCTTTTAAAATGTAATAGTGCATTAGGTAACCAGAAATTAGACAAAGAATTGAAGACTGGAACACCCTTTTTGTGCAATGATTCCCAGAACAAATTATATTCTTACTTAGATATTATCTTAAGGTAAAAATTTAAATAATTTATATAGGAATTAGTTCACTGCCTGGTTACTAATAATGAATAAAAAAATTTAAATTGTATGTTTGATGAAACAAATATTTTACAGATCTCGTTATTTTAATTTTTAAAACCCTTTTTTGTTTTTTAACTATAAAAAGTTGCTAGTATTATGCAAGGATCCGACCTTCTGTTAATTTAAGACCCTTACCTTAATTTTAATACCCCCTTAAACTCCCCTCCTGGATCAATTCAATATTCCTCATTTAATTTTTCAACAAAACCGAACATACAATGTGTGTCTTACTTAAATTTAAAAAAAACTTTCTATTTTATTAATACATTTATATTTCCCTCCTCTTGATGATTTTGATACTTCGTTAAAGGAACTTTCTGTTTATAAAATTTCGAATCATAGTTGTCTCCTGACGGGGGACTTCAATGCGAGCTCACCCATATGGGACTATGATTTTACTGATACCCAAGGTGATTCTCTGATCTATTTTCCGTTACACCATAATTTAAACTTCATAAATATTCCAGAATTGGGTCCTACTTTTGTGGCTCACTCAGGTAAAGGTAACCCAGATATTTCTTTGATATCTAACAGCATTATTTATTTGCTGGATAGGGGGGGGGGGAGGTTTCGGACCTAGAATTTCTGAGCGATCACCGTTTTGTGGGTGTTCATCTGCGATGTGATTTAAATAATTCCAAATTTTATTTAAAAATTAAATTCGGTATCAATAAATTTTTGAAAAATTTTAAGAATTCGCATCCCAAACGTATTTAAACAATTAAATTAATTTGGAATTCTGATAAGCAGAGGAGTTTGCTAATTTATTGATTTCAACCGTCCAGTCATCCGCTTTCATATCTTTTCGTAAACGACTGGTTCTTGCTACTCCAGTTTTCTCCTGGAACAACAATTTAAAAATTTTAAGAAATAAATTAAACGCTCTTAAAAGGAAATTAATATATTAGTGAAAAATAATTTTCAACCTAGAGAAATTGATAATTAATTAAAATATAAAAAAAGAAGTATCTTTATATAAAAGGAAAATTCTTTTGGCTAAAGATGAGGCCTGGAGCACTTCTGCACCACCAATAATGGCATGAAGTTCAGGGTTGCCTTTGGCAAGTGCCTGAACTCTCGGCCTTTTGAGGTCACAATCCCTGGCTCATTTAATAACTCCCCAAAGCAACAATATGAATTTCTAATACGTTCCTTTTCCCGGGCTCCAAGGATACTTTTGATTTGAATTTTGAGGTGTCTGCACCGCCTCCGAGGGTTTCCACTGAAGAGGTATCTTTGGTTTTTAAAAATCTTAATGGTGGGAAAGCTCCCGGCTTTGATTTTTTGGACTATGGAATTTGGAAGCATATTTCCTGACATTTTAGTGAAATTTATGTTCGCAATTTTCCTATTTTCCAAATAATTTAAAAGACGCTAAATTGGAACTCCTCCATAAATCTGGTACGGACCCGTCATCCGTTAAATCATACAGACCAATCTGGTTTTTTTTTT
Source organism: Nephila pilipes (assembly GCA_019974015.1). NCBI lineage: Eukaryota > Metazoa > Arthropoda > Arachnida > Araneae > Nephilidae > Nephila > Nephila pilipes. The sequence continues at coordinate 690,979 of BMAW01069764.1, forward strand.
TTTTTTTTTTATATCAACCTTGGGGAAAATTATTGAGCGTGTTTTTGTTAATAGATTAAATTTCTGAATTCATCAAAACAATATTCTTCATCCACTCGTATTTGTTTTCAAAGAAAATTTTGGCTGTGACGACGCAATTTTCCTCTTGGTTTCGTATATCAAACGCGAAAGATATACAGAACATGTTGCTGTTACTTTTATCGATATTCAGGGTACGTTTGACAACATAGATTGGTCTGTTCTAATTAAAACTTTAAGAAATCTAAATTTTTCATTCTGTTTCCAAAAGCTTAAAAACTCTTACTTAATAAATCGACATATTTATTTTTTCTAATAAGAATTTTTGCAATTAAGCATCTAATTACCCAAGGCTGTCCTCAGGGTCTGGTACTTGCACCCGCTCTGTGGAACTTATATTTTAATTCTGTTTTGAATATTAATTGCGAAAACTTTTTAGTTCAAGCTTTTGCGGATGATCTGGCTGTTATTTCCACAAGAAATTCGAGAAGAGACCTAGAGCGTAATCCCAATATTTTAATTGGTCATATTGCTGAACATCTAGCACAGATAAGGTTTGAAACCTCGATTTCGAAAACCGCCTCGTTTGTGTTTAGATGCCCGTCAATGCACAACAGGAGAGTTCGTGGTGGCAGCGCGTCTTCAGTCTCAAACCCAATTTTTAAACTAAAGAATTCCTCCAGGAAAATTTGTAAATTTTATAAATATTTAGGTATTCTGATTGACTGCCAGCTCTCCTGAGTCCCCACATTAATTATCTTAAAGAAAAAATTTATAATCTCTCATGACATTTTAATAGGGTTTCCATCGGTGATTTTAATTCCAAAAATTATAAACTGTGGTACTTATGTGTTGTAGAACCTATTATTGTCTATGGTGCGGGGGTTTGGGTGGTGATCTAAACTCCTCGCAAATTACTAAGTTAAACTCCATTCAGAGAATTTACCTTTTAAAAATTACCAAGTCTTATAGGACGTCTCCCTCTACTGCTTTGTAGGTGTTTGCTGGGGTTCCCCTTATTCATCTCACCCTAATTTCATTTTCTTAAGTATCAAATTTGGAAGCAGCATAATTCCAACTTTTTTCTCCTGATTAATAATATCCCATTTGACTCAAATATCTCGCTGAGAGCTGTTCGTCCTGAAAAACAAATTCTTTTACTTAACAAATTTTTGGGACCCTCCGAGTGGGAGATTTACACCGACAGATCAAGGACCGGGTCCGAAACTGGGTTCGCCGTGTTCACCCGGGTGTCTTAAACAGAGTACATGTTTGAACTGAATTTTTATAGTTTGGTTTTCGAGGCCGAGCTTTCAGCAATCGGATTTGCCGTTTTTTTGGGCCGTCTCTCAAATCTTCAAAGTTTCTGTTTACTCCGACAGTTTATCATCGGTATTGCTACTGTACCAGAAATTAATCGGCTTTTGTTAATACCATTAAAGAAAAATTAGCAATTTATTCTAATTTTGATAACTTACACTGGGTTCGGGCCCATGTCGGAGATTATTTTAACAAAATCGCGGACTTCTTTGCAAAGCTCGCTGTCACTCATGGTGAGAGAATGAATGTTCCTGCCCCTCAGTCTCATATAGGTATGATTTTAAAAAAAATAAACTTCTTTCTGATTGAGAGGTCTGGTGGGCAACTTTTAATACTGGTATTTGGGTTCAGTCCTATATTCCTAGATCAAATCTGAGTTTTTATACGAATTCTGGTTTTATTACTTGCTGGTCATGGTCCCTTCATTTATTTAAATCGGTTTAATTAAAAAAAAAAAAATACAAATTTGTGACTCTGTTGGAGATGCTGACCGATACGTTTTCTCTTGCCTTTTTACCAAAGATTTTCATTTAAAATCTCCTGTTGTTGAACCGAAACCTATTTGGCTAGAGTCCGTGTGTGAAAATCCCTACTTGCGTTTCTAAGCTTAAATCCTGTATTCTTTAATCTTCCCTTATTCTGTAGCTCTAATTGTATACCTTGTATGTATATTCATACCTTTGCCTAACACTTCATTTTTGTTTACAAGTTTGTGGACGCTTTTGTATTGTGCCATTTAACCTGGGGCCAGTTTGCAGCTCTAAACCCTTTGGGTGAACTTGGTCTCTTGGGTATTCTGCTAATAGCTCTCATATTCCTTCTCAGTGCGATGTTAATAGAAACAATCAAAAATTGAAATTAACTGAAACTGCGAAGTGGCTGTATTACCTGCACTGATCTTAAGTATGAGCAACCATATGTTCATGCTATTAGTTGAATTTCTAAGTAAGAAGTTTTGATGTTGGTTTGATGAAATGAAAGCCTTTTGGCACACAAATATTTTGTATGAAAAGCAAATTAATAATTTTGAAAAATAGACATCTATAGTATTTTTTAATTAAATGACAGATCTTTTATAAAAGAATTGATTAAGTTTTTTTTTTTTATATTGTATGTGTCCTGGTTTATTGTTTAAACTCACATTTTTTCAGGTTATAAGAATTAAAGAAGCTATTAATGGACTTGTAGATTTACAACATTTGGAAACTGAACTAAAGGTACTCCTCATTCTTTGATAAACTGTCTATTTTCTATCAAAGTGATATTTTATTCACCTTTTTAAAATTTTCAATTACATTGAGAAATTGATAACAATAACAGCAATTTGAGAGGTGGTGGGCAAAGTAATGTAACCACTTGGAATCTGAATTCATATTTTTATTAATATGGTGTTGATCCTCTTTGAGACAGAAACAGTTTGAATGGAGTGGATGAGAGCTCTCAAATGAGATATTGGTACTTTTACCATTTCTCCTGTAAAATATCTCCAAATTCCTATAGAAGTGAAGGAAACCGTCCTTTTACTTGTCGCTAAAGATATTCCCACAAAGATTCAATAATAAAATCGGGGGTAGTTATGTACCAAGGTAACTGTTTTTCTACATACTCATGTTCATTAAACCAACTTGTGATGAACTTTGCTTTATGGACAAGAGCATTATATGCCTGAAATGAAGGATAGCCATTAGGAAAGATTGTTTTTATTATTGGATGAACTTGAACATTATCATGGATTATGTGCAAATAGGTTGTTTGGGCTTTAACCTGATCCTTCAAAATTACAAGTACAAAATAATGTCTCCATATAGCTCCTCACACCATCAAATATCCATCTCCATGCTTTACAGTTAGAACCATGCACTCAGGATGGAATGCTTCTGCAGAATGTTACCAATCCCTACTTTTCATGAGAAACAGACAATGTGTGAGACCATAATTCGTGCTGTTACTTGAAGATCACTACCCATGTTTGTTTTCCGCCCACAGTTCCCCATGTAGGTGTAGCAACATTGTTTTTTAATACATTTCCATAATTTTAAACATAGTTCCTCTTGTCACACCCAAATTTTGATTATTTTTTAAACTCTGGAGCCCGTACAAAGTGAAGAACAATTGAATTGTGTCTTTTTGTGTGTTGTTGAAATTCGACATGTTTAAATATACCTAATTTCTTACCCTATTCACATATACTCATATAGCAAATAGAGGTACTTATTTCATATTAAACATTTGCACAAGAGCTTCTTTTGTGCTTCCTCATGAGGTGTTTCCATTATTTTGTCTGTCATTTGTATCTATCACTGTATGTATGTACATGTAAAGTGTATTCTAAATGTCTTGAAATGAGGCTTGTTATAATTACTTTTTTTTTTTTTCTGTTTCAGAGATTTTAAAATTTTTAAGGAAATAAAGAAATGTTCTTTAGTGTTAAAGGTTTCTTTTTCTCATATTTGTTTCTAGTTCTAATTTGAATTTAACTTAATTTATGCTTTAAATGTAAGGCTAAAATAAATGAAAGATTGTTGTAAAAGTTTAGCTAGATTTTTTTTTTAAAAAAAATATTTCATATGATGCATTTACAAAAATATATTTCAAATTTAATAATTTACTGGTCAGTTTAAGAGTCCATCAAGTTTAATGTGGAGTCTTGTTGGAATAGGAAAAGATAAATATATGTATAAAATATTTCTGTTGATATAATTTTAATTATTTTAATTCATTACGTTTTATATCTATTTTTAGAGAATTACTTACTCATGAATCTTTTTGTATGTGTTTTAATGCTTCAATTCAATATATTCATAGCCTCTTAGAGGCATACCTACTTTAGGTAAGCACAGGAATCACGACCTCTGGGTACTTCAGTAATATTTTTCTTTCCCATGGGGTTTTCCTACTTCTCTATTTTCGACCTCTTGTCAACCAATTTTTACTTTTTTCTGTTCTTTTTCTTTTTGTCTAGATAAAGTTCAAAGAAATGTTTGATGCAACTTATTTTGCCAGATTTGGCTGTTGTGTCTCAAACCTTGTCACTTAATGTAATCATAGAAGTTTCTGTGTTTTCGTAATAACATATTTTTGGCTTGGAATCTACAAATTTTTATTCAGATTATATATAGATTTTTGTAGCAAAAACATTATTGCTGAATATATTTCTTAAAAATTAAAACTTTAAATACATTTTTATGATGATAATCTGAAATGATTTATAATCTATTTCAGCAAATTGTATTTAATTTAATGCAGTAATATTATTTTTCTTTTATTTTAAGAAATATAGTGACTTAAAATTTAAACTCATCGGAAGTTTCAGTGCAGCATCTAATGTAACTGGAATTCTCACTGATGATAAAAATATTTCTATTTTACTTCATAAATATGGAGCCTTATCTATTTGGGATTATGCTGCTGCAGCTCCTTATGTTCGTATTGACATAAATCCTATTGTAATGGGGTAAGTTTTTGTAACATGAATTTGAATAATTTGATTTTAGCAATTTTTACAACAAAAGCTTATGAAATTCAACTTATGTTTATGATTTCATTTTCTTAATGTTTGTAGTTTAAACATTCTTAGTTCTTTTTATATTTTATTTAAAGTACAACACACAACTTTCATTTTCTGTCTTATTAACATATTCTCAAAAAAATGTGATTTTCACTTTTAAAAGAAATGCACATTTTAAATTAATTGAGAATTAACTAAGATTGTTAAATCTCATAGACTTTTAGAGAATGATTAGGAAATTGAATTTCTTTTTTTAATTCAATTAGAAAAAGAATCAAAGAATACTCAGTAAATCATGAAACCAGCTCTTTATTAAAAATAAATGTCCATGGAATAGCTGGTCATTGAAATATGAATTTAACTGTTAAGTAGTATAAATTGTTTTAGATTATTGAGTCTGACCTTAATTTTTGTTGATCCAGATATCATATTAAAGCTAAATTTTTTCAAGACTTATTAAGAATTAAAATAAGTTTTTTTTATAAAAAAAAATATAAATAAATCGATAATGCCTTAGATTTGTAATTTGAGAAATTAATAGAATAGTTAAAAACTTAACAGAGAGTGGTAATTTTATGCAAACTGTAACTTAATCTTCTAAATAAGAAAGTATCCCAATTTTAAAGTTGCTTAACAGTTAAAGTGGTGGTTGCTTTTATCTCCTTTAGGAAGCAGTGTAATTTATAACACCAATTTTCTTCTGACTACTTCCAAGATTACCTTTAAGTGATCAGATAGAGAATGCTATTTACTTTAACTCTTTCTTGGCATATGTACTGAAACTGCTTTGAGTGAGCATGGGATCACTGGAAGATATAGAATTGATGGAACAGGATAAAACCTTTCATGTAAAATGAAGTAATGATAAGTACAAGTCAAATTCGCAAAGTTATGAAAATAACGAATACAAAACTGATAAATGACAAGTTTTAAATTCTAAGATAGCATGAAATTTTTATTGTAATTTTTAAATGGTTTATGGAAAATATCATCCATGTTCTGCTCTAATCTAAAAGAAGCCATATATCATCATTGTGTTTTTAAAATCACATATTATTAGTTGAATTCAGTGAAATAATATTTTGATCTATGACTTGTTAAGTAAATTTATTTTACAAGATATCTTGTGTAATTTTATGCCAAAGGATGCGTAATGAGAGAAAGAGAAGAGAAATCCAACCATAACTATAGTTAAGAAAACCCCAAAGTAAAATGAATTTTTTCGGTAATAAATGCTTAACTTGGGAAAACTATCTTTAGTATTTGTAACATTACTTATCCCCCTAAGTTTTAAATCCATGGACTGTTTTTTTGTGTATATTTAATAAGATGCAAATGGAAAATGATTGCTGATAGTTTCACTACATATTTGCTTTAATTGCTTTTGAGAAAAATCTGAACTGAAGATTAAAAAATTGTGTTCTTTGATGGATTTGCTGTGCTAGAAAGAATATGTTAATAATTTTTTGTGTTGAATTTTTTCTCTTCTTTTGGTAAATTTATTCTGAGGGAAAAGTAATTTGTTTTCTGATTTTTGGATTTTAAAGAGAATGTCTATAATTTATGAAATGTGTACTGTGTGACCATCTGTTGCAGAGAGGTCACTTTCTGGATAAAGGGATATCAGAGTATTTAAAACAAATTTTATAAAATTAATTTCAGATAAGTTTGTCGGAAAGAAAATATATTTACTATTTTAAATACACCTTGAGTTGATATATTTCCCATGTCCCATGATATGTTACATAGAAATGCCAGTAGCAAAATCAATTTCGGTTTAAACCAACTAAACAATGAATAGTAATATTAGTGTATAATAATTTTATCCTTTATTACCATATAAATTCTGTAGATTTTTTTAACAAAAAAAAAAAAAAAAAAAAAAAAATGAGGGAAAAGACATAATCTAATCCTTGTCCACGGAATAAGTAATTACTTGATGGCATTTAACATTATTTTATAATATTGAAATAAGATTTTTAGAATATTAGATTGAAATAAGATTTTTTTTAAAAAAATTAATTATCAAATAGGTGTTCTTTATAACATATTATGGTTTTAAACAAGTATGGTTGCATACACACACACTTATAAAATTTGTTCTGCTTTCAATTTATATTATGAATACTATAAAATGAGATTAAAGTATACAATGTTCAATTAAATACAGTCTCATTAATTTGTCACAGAGAAGCTGTATTTTTATCCTTTATTTAAACTTTTAAATGGTTATTTCCTTTTATATTATAAATTTTAAATGCAGCAGAGAATATTTTCAATGCTCGTTATTTTTTAAGGAATAAATTTTGAATTGTATTTTTTATCATTAAACTCTAATTACTGTTTCAATGTAAAACAATTGTCTTAATCATATCTAGGTGTAAATTGATTAACTTTAGTCATTTTTCCATAAAATAAATCATAAATTGTATTGCTTATGTATTTTTACAACATGTATTAATTTTAAGGTTGAATGAAGGCATGGCTTACAAAGATGCTGTATTTATATCACCGCATAAATTTGTTGGCGGTCCTGATACTCCAGGTTTGTAACTATTTCTATACATTGTACAATTTAGCTTTTACTTTTACAATTCTCATTTTTAAGTGTTATTTGTAAATTGTGAAGATACCACTGAGAAAAGTTTTATCCTCATTTTTTTGCTTTGTACATTTTTTTGTACAAATCACTTAATCTTTTCCATTTAAAAATTCAGTATTTGAGAGGAATTATGTTTGAAAATTACAGATTCTGTTGAATGTATTATATATAACACGTAATGAAAAACAAAAATTTGAGCTTCATTTTTTATCATCTTAAAAGGGTTATTACATACTTACATTATTTTCCAATTCAACTATTGAACACCGAGACAATTTCAAGTGAAATGAGTATATAAAAATATTTAATCATTTAAACACATTTAGTCTCCCTTTTTACAACCTTCTTTTAAAGAAAAAGCGCATTGATTTAGAAAATGCGTATTAAACCTAACTCTTTTTTTACATGGTTTTGAAATATTGATATAACATGGTTCACCAATATACTTTTTACATGAATTTTTTGTTCTAACACAAATGAAC
>BMAW01069764.1:699008-756827 GCA_019974015.1 Nephila pilipes
AAAAAAAAAAAAAAAAAAAAAAAATTCCAAATATGCAAATGTTGTTTTTACCGTCTAATACCACCTCCTTGATTCAGCCACTCAATCAAGGTATTATAGCAGCATTTAAAATATACTACATAAAGCAAATGTTTACATATATTTTAGACTCAGTGGATGAAAAAAATTTACTGTTGTGGAAGCAGGGTGAAAGTTTATGATTATGGATTATAGTACACATGCTTTTTTTGCCATCAAACAGTTGAGCCAATTGACCTTAAATGCTTGTTGGAAAAATATTTTGCCAGCATGTGTCAAATGTAGAAATTTTTGTAGTAAAAAAAATCAGCTGTGTGTTCTGAAATTATAGCTCTATCAAATGCATTTGGTAGCAAAGGCTTTAACAACGCGCAAATGGCTGACATCAAAGAATTGATGCTAGAAAGCCCTTTGAATGAGGACGATTTGATCTTATGTTAGTTTATGATAATAAAGAAGTCGATAATGATGGAAGGCGAAGATGTTCAGCTATTAACAGCTGATTTAACTCTCAAGGGCTTGAAATTTGCTACAAGTATGGAACATTTACTTACTCGTGATCCTGACATAGAGCGTTGATTAAAATTTCAATGCAATCTTAAGTTTTGTGTATCAAGATATCAAAAGTTATGTAACCAAGTTGAGAAACCAACCCCCTCGCCCCTGCTATAACAGACTTTGTAATAAAAAACAAACAAACCCCAGAGGTAATTAATAATGAACAAAATTCTCCATTTGAATCGAAGCCAACCTTTGTACGAGACATATCTGACACATCTACTGTTGATAGCATTTTTGATCCAGTTCGTAATAAACATGCATACTTGTTATCAAGTAGTGATGTGAATAGTTGTTAGTTAGTAGTTTTATTACTAATTTCAATTTGAATTTTTATATGTTGTTTGTACCTGAAGAACGAATTTTCACTGTACACCAATTAAAAAAAAATTGTTATAAAAATTAAGTGTTTTTTTTTATAAATATGTAACATAATATAGATTTCATTATTACTTTTTTTGGACGATTTTTTGGGGAAAATATTTAAAGTTTTTTCATCTTACATGATTTTTTAAAAGTTGAGGAACATATCTCCAAATTTACCATATGTTGCGTGTATTTTTTTACAGGGTTTTCTGAGGAATGCATCTACCATGTATAAAAAAAGTTGGGTGTATTTTATTATTGTACTATCATTTGAATGAAACCTAAGCCATGCAATTTTGGCACTTGAATATTGCAAAGATCATAAGTTTTTTTTTTATTAAAAAGTTTTGTCATAAGAAATTTTGCTTCATTTAGTTTTCAGCCTATTTATATTGCTGTGTGATTAATGATTATTAGTATTTGATCATAGTTTGTTTAATTACTCATTTTAAAATAATATTAATTTATACTTTTCTTATATTGTATAATTAAGATTTATAGAATATTTATTTCCAAATGTAGTTTTATGTTGTAATTTTAATATCCTTTTAAATTAATTTATATAAACATTTTATGATTAGCTATATTACTCAGTTCACTTTGTAATTTATATTTTAGAATTTTTTGACTTCAATTGTTCCTTGCATTAAAGTGATATATCTGTTTGTGTGTGTTATATTTTCGGGAAATAATGTTATGAAGATATATTTGATTGATGGTAATATTTTATACTTAGGGATTTTGATTGCAAAAAAAAGTTTATTACAAAATCCTATTCCATGTGAACCTGGAGGAGGAACAATTTTTTTTGTAAGTATTTTAATCATTATGAAATCTCTCTTTTCCTTTTGCTTTTAGTTTGCATTTTTATACCTAACTTTTCATTTTATGAATTTTCACATGCTGCATTTAGTATTGCTCTAAGGTGAAGTGCAAATAACAATTGTAGTTGCTTAAGGTAACTTATTTCAGTTTATTTTTTTTAACTTTTAAGATTTTTTATTGGATTGTATTCCAAGTAAATGTTTATTGCAATTTAAAAATTATACAAAAAAAATCACACATTTTTATTTGGTTTTATTTTAGCTATGATACAGTATATTATAGTTGTATATTATGTTAAAATGGTAGATTTTTTTATATGTATATCTGTTTATCATACTATCTTTATATATGTGTATATTGTAAAAAAAATAAATATATTTTTTCATATATATTTAAAGTGCATAATTTTTTTAAAAATTATTTTAATTTAATGCTAATATATTTTGTTGCTTTTCACATCTTAAATTCAGTTCTTGGACATAAATTAAATTTTACTTATACTCATTAATTTATTGGCTTCTGTTTTAGCAAAAATATTCAGCATTATTATGGTTAAAAGTAATGATTTTAATACATTATAATGTCCTAAATGAAAGGGCAAAAGAACTTCATGTGAGCTGATATGTGTTTTATAATACAATTTGACCCTGTTAATATACGGGAAAGTGAACAGCGAGTTATATTATTGCTCAGTTTGTATCAATACTGTAAGTTCCAATATAGATATGAATTTTCTGCATAACGAACAATTGTGTTAAATTACGGAGTAACTGGTTAAATCTAGAAAAATAAATTTTTGATCATGAATGCTATTTTTACAATATGCAAGTCAATTGCCTGTTATCAAAAATATTTAATAAAAGAACTGTCATGAAATATTTCAAGAAAATTGAATTTATTATTTTATGAATTAATTTTTAATTGAAGAAAAGTAAAGATAAGAATTATGAAAAATAAAAATTATGATGCAACAGTGTCAGGAAAGATAACATAAGCAATTTCTTATCTAAGGAGCTTTAGTAAAATCGTGTGTAAAGTGAACTCGTGTGCTAACAACTGTATATATCTACCAAAATTTTATAAAGTTAAATCATACTGCATATTGGCTGGACATATCAAATTATGTTAAAATGAATCATAACATCTTGTATAAATTTCAGGTTAGTCGTGAAACTCACCGATATTTGAAGGATGAAGAAATGCGTGAAGAAGGAGGTACTCCATCAATTATTGGAGCTATTCGGGCTGGTATGGCATTTCAGTTGAAAGAAGCTGTAGGAGCTGAAATTATTGCAAAGAGAGATGAACAAATTTGCGAGTATGTAGAGTATTTCTGTTTATTTTTTAAACCAAGCATTCGTTTTAAGTTTTGAAATTGAATTTCAAGTTCTGGTTTTTTAAGTTTAATATGCATTTGCAGAGAGCATTTATATAGTATTATTGATAATGATTTTGTTGTTATTCCCTGTAGTTCGATTTTTTTAGATAAATTTTGTTTTATAAATTGTTAATTTTATAGTAATTTAAATTCTGATTTATATATTACAATAAAATTGTATGCGTTGATAGTAATTAAAAGTTTTAAAGTTATTTCTTCTTAAATTATATACTTTGTAATGAAATTTTGGGGGCAGATATCTTTCAATCTAACATATGCAAGATTAAGATTTTTTGTATAATGAGTAAATGCCCAAAAATTCCAGTGCATCAAAAATGATCATACTGTTGTTGCAAATATTGAGCGAATTTAATTTCTTTTTATTCATCTAGTCATTTTAATTGATTGAGACTAAATCTCTCGACTTAAATATTGTTTTTATATATTATTATATACTCCTTTTGAACATATATATTATTATTATATACTCTATAATATATATTATTATATACTCATTTTGAACATGTGCCACTATATGTAATAGGTTTAACCATCAAACTCTTAATACTTAAATGGTCATAGCAAAATAATAAGTATTAGGAGTAAGTGAATAACGTCCAATTTCTTAACTTTGCGATGGCGCTGTCTATCCATACAATATGATTCCAAGGTATTTGTTATATCTTGGATCATTTTATTTGGTTCTGTCAGCCTTTTGACTTGTGGTTAGCTAAACAATAAATAAAGAGCAGGAGCGAGTGCTCGGAATGTTCTTTTTTTAATAGGTTATTAAGATAGTGGAATCTAAACCTGCTGAGTAGCTTACTTGTCAAATGTAATATCATCACTGAAATTGCATTATCTGGGTTTATTTAGGAGTTTCATTTCGAGCTGAGTTGCAATGGATCAGTACAAGTGTAACTTGTGACATTCAGGCTAGCGTTGATATTCCATGCATACTATTACAAGGGTTGACAGAAGGAAAATTAGTTTCTTAAGTATCCTCTTTTTTTATTGCCGCCCCTTTTTGAAGTCCACATTTGCGGATGAAATGCGACAACCTTTTGATTTTTTATGGCCTGGTTTATCCACATCGTTATTGTTTTTCTTTTATTTTTTTACCACTCTGTTGTTTCTCTGTCATCCGTGTATATTGATGACTTCCATCATAATGCTTTATTCTTCCATGGCTCAGCTACTTGTGCTAACATTGTTGAAGGGCGGTTTCACGTCAACCTAAATATAATCATTTGCATATACTTTAGATGAAACGATATTTGCATACCATCAAATACAGTATTTACAAGTTACAGTCATACAGCTGCTTAATGTATTGCAATTTGTATATATCTTAATGTACTTCTTTTTTTGGTTTTTAGGATGGTTTTTAATAAATGGGAAAGTATTCCTGAATTAAATATACTTGGAAGTACATCTGTGAAGAGGCTGCCTATTTTTTCTTTTGTAGTACATCATTTCAAATCTGGTTTGTATTTACACCACAATTTTGTGTGTGCTTTGCTAAATGACTTATTTGGAATTCAAACCCGAAGTGGATGTGCATGCGCTGCTCCATATGCTTTAGATCTGCTTGGAATTGATGAGCCCTTAGCTCTTCGATTTGATGAGCTTCTTGCTGAAAACAAGTAAATATTTTAACTTTATTTAACATTTACAATATTTGTATATTAATTTTTTATTGGTAATAAAACTGCTCAGGAAAAACTGATAGCTTTTTAAAAAAGTAACTAACTGTTACATTTTGTAGTTTAATCAAAACAAAATGTGCCTTGTAAAATGTAAAACTGTCAAAACTGCTTTTAAAATTAGATGAATACACATATGTAAAATTAAAACATGTACATGTATCATACAAATTGAACTGTATTATCTTTATTTAAATTAAATAAAATTTTAGTTATTTGAAAGCTATTTACTGTGTATGACAGATCACTTTTTATTTCCTCTAATGACTATCAGTATCTATTTTTGAACTGCATTTTAAAAGCAAATAAAAACTATATAAAGACATGAAAGTCTTGAGGATTAATTTAATGAATTTTGAATTCTTTAAATTTAAAGTTTTTGTTAAATAAGTTCGACTTCCACTAATCCTAATTTTAGTCATAATGCTGCTCATATTAATTTAAGGTTTTACTTTTTAATGTGTACCTTTTACCCTTTTATATTTTTAATGTATCATTCTTCTTTTTTTTTTATTTTATATGATATGTTAATTTTAAATTTTGGTAATTTTTTTGTTTCTAAATCATTTTTTTTATGAAATTAGTATCAAAGTAATAATAATATTCAAAAATCGAGTTTTCATTTTGTCTTCTAAAATTTTGATTTGGTTCATGAAATTATCCTTATTAGATGTTGTGCTGCTTTGTATTCACATGACTTATACTATCATTTTAAACTCAATTCTGATAGTTTAATTTTTATATGGGAACTGATGCCAAATTCTTTTTTGGTGTTACAAATAACTTACAGCTAAAAGAAAAAAAGGAAGCCTTTTTACTTAAAGTTGTTTTGATCCAGAATTGTTCTTAGTATTTGTATATAAGGATCTTTGTCTTATTGGCTAGTAGAAGAGTTTATTATTATAACACCATCAAAAAATAAAATTAATTCATTAAAATTTTTGAAACAAATTTGTCATATGTTTTTGAATTGCCTTTATTAATGAAAAAATGCCCATATCTTATTCTAATATAGCTTTTGGGATGTTTAAAACGTTTTGTCACCTTTGATTCAATATATTTTTTTCATCAATTTTAGAAAACGGTTTCAATAATTATTCATTACTAGCACCAGTATATAGTTCTGAATATCACAAGAAGTCTATGATTTGTCCCAAAATCTAAAGTTAAAATATCGGAAAAAGTGGGGAGGGGGGGTGATCCCTTTGCTGAAAATATGCCTAATGGCTTGTATAATCTTTATATATATTTGTATATTTCAGATCTTTAGACAGAACTCATCTTCGTCGGAAAGGCGAATATTCAGAAAGAGAAGTGCTACGACCTGGTTTTATACGTTTAACATTTCCATTTTTCATGTCTGATGATGATATTAATTTCATTTTGGATGCTGTTGCTTTAGTTGCTGAAAATGGGTGGAAACTTTTACCTCAGTATAATTTTAATCCTGAAACCGGTGAATGGAAGCATAAAAAACACCAGGTCTGTAAACAATTTTTATTGAAAATTGTTAGTTTTCAAGATTTTTATAACACTCTTTGTGCTCCTTTAAATATTAATAAAAGTACTTTTAGGATGAAAAAGGAATTTGTTAATTTAAGCATTCATATTTTTAAATTTTGTTGAAAGCATTAAATTGTAACCTTCAAATTATTTTACATAAATTAAGAGTGAAATGATCATAATTAAACAGTATATTTAATGATTCATTTCTCTACTTTTGCATAAATTTTGATTTTAATTTAAGAATTTGTATCTTATGACTTTTATTTTTGTGCCTTAGCAAGTAGTAAATTCCTTCGAAATTTGTTTTACGTAATTATTTTAATTTTTGTGCTATTTAATTTGAAGTTAATTACTTATTATCAGACATCTAATTGGCTTGTCTAACATTAATTCAGGTGTTTTTGGGTAGAAAATGGCTTGGATCAATATCTTATAAAACGGGGCGTTTTACTGTCGCAGAAGATTATACAGAAAATGTGAAGATAATGGATCAAAAGGTAATATTTCATTTTCAGTTTAATATATTTTTCAATTTTATATTTCATTTTTTGTTTAATAATTTATTTTCACATCTTTCTTTTTGTTTAAAAAACTAGAAGTGTAACAGAATTTTCTTTATGAAAAGTTAAATTGTTTGGAAATGACTTGTGCTTATTTTTTAAAAGAAAAATATGTAAAATACACTGATTATGCTTTTAATTGGTGACTGATTGTGTTCATGAAGGTTTAAGTCTATGGTAGTGAAGACTAGCTATTTAACAGAAGACAGATTAAATGAGTAAGATATTTAGATATATTGGCCCATTAGGGGATTAATAAATTGTATTGAATGTAGAAAAACATTTCATTAAAGAAACAGACAAATTTTAGTTGCATTAAGTAATAATTTATTAGAAAGACTACTTTCTGCTGCAATGAGTTGGGCAAAAATGACTATTATTATCCAATCAATTTTAAAGGATATCAACATTTAGTAATAAAAATTTAACCATATATTTATGAAAAATTATGCTCTTGAAATCAACATATTAATTACAAAACTCATTGTTCATTTAGCATATTTGATTAAAAAATAATAAAGTATGTCATTGTTGATTACATATAACTTCTTTCACAACTTTTATCAAGTAATAAAAATTCATTTATTCTGTAGAAATGTAGTTTCTTCTTTATGCTAATAATTTGGCCTAAAATCTAATAATCTCTCATTACCAGTAAAAAAGTTGAAACTAATCGATTCCAAATATTTGATTTCTAGAATTTACCATTTCTTGTTTTGATATGTCAGCTATAAATTGCAGCATTATGTGTGGCTGGTATTAAAAGTTATTAAAGCTTGTTGTATTTTTCAATATACTGGATATAATTAGTAACTTTAAAAAGATAGCATATTTTTAAAATAAAATATACATGATTTTGTTTTTCACTGATCAAATTTAAATGACTTTTGAAAATTGTTACATATTTTCACCTGAAACTTGTTAGATATTTATTAATATTGCAATGTGATATAACTTTTAATTCTTTTAAAGATTGCTACCAAAGCCTTTAAAAAAAAGCTAAAATAATGAAGTTTTATAATAATGTCTATATTGAAAACATTAGATAATTTTGGAAAATCACATGAATGCCTGCATTCCAGCATTAGTTTCCTTCAGTGAAACTTTCTTGATTAGCTAGCTATCATTTTCACTTCTATTTTTCCTCATTTCTCTTATGTTTCATGAGAGTAACTTCTTTTGTATACATAAACTTATAATTTATAGAAACATCTTTAGAATTATATGCTTATGTATACAAAGGAAGATCACTGA
Organism: Nephila pilipes; assembly: GCA_019974015.1. Taxonomy (NCBI): domain Eukaryota; kingdom Metazoa; phylum Arthropoda; class Arachnida; order Araneae; family Nephilidae; genus Nephila; species Nephila pilipes. The sequence goes on from BMAW01069764.1 coordinate 707,180, forward strand.
TGCTAGTACTGTTAATTTGCTAAACAACCCATGTGGTTTCCTAGGCTATCAATCACTATTACTTTTGTGAAAGCACGCTTTAAAAGATTGTCTCTGATGTGATTTGCTTTAAAATAATATAGAAGTGATTATATGAGTATGTTTTGCTTATTTTTCTAATTTCATATTCCTAAATTTTATTATTGTAGAGTTTCAAACATACGTTTATACTGGTATTACTAATTTACTGAATGCCAGTTTAAAAATATTTTATTTATTTCAATGTTGTTTGTTTCTTGAGTTTGAAATGTGATAATGAAACATATTATTGTAAGTCTCTTTCTACATATTACCATACAGAATTTTCTTGATTTAAGTATTAGTATTTTTAGAGGGGAAAAAAATGTTTAAATCTATATTGCATTAATAGTACTCCTGCCATTGTACAAAAATTTTCAGCATCCTATGTAGAAATAAGATATTCATATTTGTTTTAAACATTTTGCTATTTGTGTAATATAAAATTACAATATGAATATATAAGTCAAAAAATTGTCCTCTGAAAATTCAAAATACTATACTAAAAAAAAATTCTTTTAAAAAGTTATATTTAAAAAAATGCCTGTTTTTATAGTGACTGACTATAAATTTGGTTACACATATTAAATTTATTATATTCTTAAACTATGTTCAAATTGGTCTATCAATAAAATCAGCATTTCAATAGATATTCACTTTAAACTTGGGACACATGACATTTACAACATAGAAGTAAACAATTAAAATTAATTTATTAGGTTTATCAAATTTTATGTTTTTCCTGTTATAAAATGATATTTTCAAAGAAAGGGAAGTTGTTAGGTAAGCAATGCTTTCATTCTGAACTATTAAACACATTTCGTCTTTGAAGGTGGTACATAAAATCATTGAAACAGTTATTTTAAAATTAAATTTACATTCAGATTAGATATAAGTGAACAACATTAACTTTCAACTTTGTACTATCTTTCAAAGACATGCAAATGGTAAAGATATTTCAAGCCTAACAATGTTGCATTGATATGGAAATTAAATAGAAACCTAAGTAAAGTGATTGAACATATACTTAATTTTTTTAAATTAAGGTTCTTTCAATAAAATTCACATAGGTTTTAGGAAAATGAAAAAACTTGTCTTAAAGTTTAGAGAAGTTGGTGGTCTGTCCATTCCTCTTTTATCATAAAAAACTCGTTTTTGATAACAATAGGAAAGTAAATATGTCTAAAATAAATTAACTACTCTTAATGTGTTACTACTTTAATTCTCATATTCAGTCATGTTATTTTATTAATACCTGCAAAAAATAAAATTGTTTACCCTCCTTCCACTGTGTCCTTTGGTATTTATTTTCACATTCAAAACTGTCAAATTTTTCCAAGACGTTTTAATTTCCTATTAAAAATTTACTTTCAGAAGTTTACTTTAAAAATTTACCTCTTGTCTAATTCTGTAGCATATCATTTTAGGTAAAAGGTTTTTGGAGCTCTTAGAGCAAGAGAACTCTACTTTTTCATAATAATATTCAATTAAAATATGCATACAAAGACGTAATATTCCAGATGAATTAAATTTAAAAAACTATTAAAACAAAAGCAAGAAAGCTAATTATACAAGAGAGATGTTTACAATATATATATATATACTGGAATTTCAACACACATCACAGATTAGAAAGAATACTGTTACTCGAAAGGCAACACAGTAGACAGATTCCCAAAAAATTCTGTGTTGAGTGAAACTGTTCTACATGAGACTCAAAGCCAGTACAAAAAAGGGTATGTCATTCCAAAAACTTACTAAAAACAGACATTTTTTTTTAAAAAATTCCATACAAGCTACTTAATTTTTATTGAAAATATACTTTTTGTTATTTGAAAATATAATTATAACCCAAAACAAAAAGAAAAACTATTATTTTTGTTTAATGCAACCTCAATTTAATAAATTTCTTCCTTGTCACTGCTCACTACAATCAAACGATAAAATTTTTTTGGGTGAGTGATATTGCCTTCACTTTTAGAACCTTTTTCTTCATTTTGATTATTCTATTCTCTTTTTTAAAAAATCTCTAATTTTGGCTTGTGAACTGGTTCTGATAAGATTTTTATTGATTTAATATTATGGAGATAGACAATTTTGCAACTCCCTTTGGAATTTTCAGCTTTTTTCAGAAGAAGGGTGTGCATTAAAAAAATGATTCAAGGTTTTTAACTCAGCTTGAGCCTTCTTGTAATTTTTTTATTATTAAATTATTAACTTCACAATATTCATCAGTGATTTTGTCCAAAGAATTGCTTTAATTCTCAACTTTAGATGCTATTTCCATCAAATACTTGCATTAATTAATCTTGAACATTAGCTTTTCCACAACATTTTTGCCTCTAATAGATTTAGCAAGTTTTAATATGCCACCAATTTCATTTTCTGATGATTCAAGCACATTTTCTATTTCAACTGAAAATTACCATATTTTCTTCAAACTTGCATTTAACTTTGATGTTTACAGTTCTTTCAACAACAAAGGTACAATGTTGATGCAGTGCATAATTGAAAATTGTTTCCAAGCTTCCATTACATTAACTGATTTCGAATCAGTTACATCTAAAATCCACTGCAATGCTCTTTATAGGTAATAAGTTATAAATCTGTAAATTAATTTCCAGTTACCCAAGCTCTTTAATTTGCTTTTAAATATACTATTTAAGTGTTTTTATTCAAGCTTTTAAGTGCACAGAGATTTGAAGATCTCTAAATCAGCAAGGGTTTTGATATAAAGGCCCCTTACATGTTCGTGCATACGAGTAAAAGCAACGTTATACAATCTTTAGACACCTGAAATCCGTGTGCTTTTATTTATATATATATATATATATATATATATATATATATATATATTAAGGCTCTACTAGGCTTTTTTTTCAAACAAAGTATAGTTTCGTCATTATTGAAACTTGATCGTCTGTGTATCCTTGTCCTTCTATAATGCTTTGAATTTTTTCTGGATACTGTCTGGCAGTTTCATGATCAGCCAATGCAGATTCTCCTTGATTTCTTATGTTATAAATAATAAAATGTTTTTGAATTTTTCGAACTAACCTTTACTTGGCGCAAAATCTGGGTTGACACAGGATTCTCCATATTCTTTGAGATGTTTCTAAATTTTAAAATACTTTTTTTTTAATATTGCCATCCTATGAAATTTTTTTTTTTTGACAGCTATTTCTATCCAAATGCCGAGTCTCTGTTCCATTTTCTCAATCATTGGATCCTGGGAACAAGCTTTATATTTTGCTGATATTGAAAATCCTGTAGCAATTGGACTTATTCCTTTTTTCATTTTTTGTATTAGTCTGGACTGCTTCTTCATTTAAATTAAGACTTTTTTTCAATGTGAGATTCTTTTTCTCCTTTTAAAAGATGATCAAAGATTTGTATTTTTACTTCTAAAGAATTAAATTTCCCCTTAATCGTTGTTTATTACCTTTATCAGACATGGCTTAGAATTGAAACTTGATTTTTAAAAATTAGTCTTACTTACGAAAAAGTCATTCTTTAACAAATTGTGGCATGACAGAGACTGCTGATTAGCCACTGGAGACATATTTGTCTCCAGGCCGTGAAGGCAAAAAAGAACCTTCCATCTCCTGGATTCAGTTACAATCCCAATTTATGGAGCATCAATATGATACAAGGATTTCACATCACTCTTTAATGTTTTAGATAATTTATTTATACAATTTCATGTAAAGCTTCTGTCACAGCCTTTCACAGATATGTGACCAAATTGAATGTAATTCAAGAATAAAAATTTATTGGCTTGTGTTTCGGCATCTTTGTTTGCATTTTCGATTTCATTTTCTAATAATGGGGTAAAAATATATTTTTTTAAATACTTATTTGGGATATGTTTTGAATTATGTCAAACACATCAAAACAAACGTAGAATGTGTCTTGTGACAAACATTATAGTTCATTAATCCTTCTGGTAATTGTTTTAATGTTACTTAGTTTTTAAATCTGTTTAACAAAAACCATGTTATTTTGTGCTATAGAAGTACAGTGTTGTACAAAGATTTTCATAATTTTCTTAGGGTGTTACATCATAACTATGTTAAAAGTTGCAGTGTCATACAAGAGTTTCCGCTTTTTATTGTATTGTGTCAGAATGAAACTGTGTTGTAAAATGCCTTGCTATAGGTGGTCTACCTAGAATTGCATTGGATAGGTTAAGTCAGAAATAAATATAATTTGAGGTCTTTGCACATTATTGGAATTAAGAAAAAAATTTTAGAAACTGAAGTTGAGGAATTTGGATTTTTATACTTAATTGCAGTAATAATGTTGTAGGAGAACTATTGTGAAAGAATTGATTAATTATGGTAATGTCTATCGAAGATATGGGTGATTAAAGTTAGCAGAAGAAATTATAGTATTAATGAAGAGTATTTTAATAAAAATTTCAAAATTGCGTGTGTTTCTGCTGTACAAAATGCTAATTCAATCTAGCTTAAAAGTAAAATTATGTTAGGGGAGTGCGATTCTTTGGTATGGTTTTTATGTAAATAAAATATATTCCGCTTTAGAAGCATGGTGGAGAGAATTTTACTATTCTTGTTATTTTATTATAATATTTCAACAATGTTTCTCTTTTTAAAAATATTCCTTTGTGTGATGCTCAGCTCCATGAGGATGACTTTACTTAAATTCAAGCTATTTGATGTAAGTAAAACTGTAAATTAAAATAATTCTTTTTTTGTATGAATTTTTAGGAGTTGCTGGAAGAAGCTACAAAAATATTTCAGAATTCTGCCATGGTATGAATTTCTTATTCTCAAATATTTTTTTAAAATTCATTTTATATTATTAAGCACAATTTTTAGCAACTGTGTTTATATTAAAGTTAATCATTACACTAGTCAAGAAGTATTTTTACAGACATTTACTTTACAGTCTGTTCTATGTCCCAATCAATAATATGTGCTAAATGTTTTCTCTTTCAACTGAGTAGTAGTAGTACTTCTCTTCTATTTCATTTTCCCTATTTAAGAATGTCTAAGACTTCATGAATGTTTTTCTCAATTTTTTGTTTGGATAATGAATTCTTTAATCAATAAACAAATTGGAAATTTTTTAGAGATAGTTTGAAAGACTTCTTTAAGCCTTTTGCATTATTTCATTATTTTAGAAATGCATGCCTTAAGGTCATTTAAAAAGATGGTAATTTTTATGAAAAGGGAACTTTATAGTGCATATTTTAAATTTATTATCTCATATTAATAATTATGAAGTGTACTACTGTTTAAGTTGTAAATTAGTTACTGGATACTATCCATTTATGTCCAGCAACTTCAAGACAACAACATTATTACGAGTGTTACTTTGATGTTTAAACATACACTGATTTCCAAAAATTAAAGAAAACTCAGATAAGTTCTGATTTTGAAGCTTTTGTTTGTTAAAATTTACTGATTTTTTTTTTTTTTTTTTGAAATTTGTATCAACGATGTTCCATGCTCAAAATGATAGTGTTTATTAAAAATCAATTGGCAGCAAAGCCTATTGCTGAATATATTCAATCAAGTTCCATGCCCATGAAAGGAAGTTTGTCAATTCATATGCTTAATAGCCTCCTTACGAAGATAGTTCTCCGACAGCCGAGCTCTGTGTAGTCTAACATTATTATGTTGTAGGAATGATGCGTTTCATCTACATGAGGATGAACAGTTGGATCAAGAACATTATCTTAATATAACTGAGAGTTTGCATTGCTTCTTGGATATGTTGATAAATGCATCTGTTGTGTTCCGACCCCAGGTCTCAGCAACCACCAGGCCATGTGTGTCCCCTCCCTTGGGTGAGTGGAGAAACTGTTCAACTCCCCACTAAGAGAGTGTTAACTGTAACCTTTTTTCTACCACTTTCACGCACTACTCACGTGGGGATTTGCCTTGTAAGCTGTACATAATTGCTCGTATTAAAAAATACTGTGCCAGTGTAATTCGCAGAAATTATTTGTTTTCTCTTGGTCTTTATAGTCAAAAAGAACCTGATACCATATAGATTAACTCTATTTTTCACAGCATCTATCCAAAGAGATACATGTCCACACTCATGCACTGGACTTGCTAAACTCTGTCTCCTTCTTGAACATGACTAGGGTAATAAAAGCTCTGAGCTGTCACCATACCAACAATCTTTTCACTTAGCAAACAAAATCTAGAACTCATTAGTGAGGAATACAAACTTCCATTCAGTTCCAGTTGGTATGAATGTGTTGCCTTATTAAATCTTTCATTTTGTTTGTGTGATGAATACACACATTGCCGAATGTCTTGCATACAACCCTCCTTCAGGAAGCTTCCTGTGTGCAGTTGATTTGGATACCAACCTTCAAGTGAATGCTACAAGAAAAGTTCGGAGGTGAGTTCATGTAGGGATTCTATGCCTCCTTGCACTTAGCCTATAATTATCAGTCATCTGTGTCACTTGTAACTTGAAGTCTTTCTTGACTGTAATTTCTAGAAATTGATTATGTTCTTAGAAATGTTATCCACAATCAATGATTTACTGAAAAGAGCTCACATTCAACCATCTTGTAACGCAGGATTGACTCTGACCACTTGGACCCTAGTAACCCCAGCTGGGAAAGGAAATGATAGTTAGATATCTGATATAGGTGTGTTCCGAATACACTAGAAATCCGATTTCTACAAGATCAAGTCTTTACCATAACTTCAAAGTTAATGTGTAGCAAAATTATGGCTTAATATTTCTCAAAAGTCACAGTTGCTATTTAATCGCTGCTCTCTATTGTAATATAAAAGACTCTGCAAACTAAACTGGTTATTGTATAATTATAATATGAACATTGATGATTTGAAGCATATTATGTATTTTTTTGAAATATTTATTTCAAATTCCTTTACTTTATCATACAGGTTATATCTTTATCCAATTTTTTGCAGGAAGACAAGTTATGAGATCGTTAGACTCTGTTATTTAATGAAAATTGGGTAATTCAGTGACTCTCAAACTGTGATACTGTACCTCTATAATGATACATGAATGATTTCTATATACAATACAGCTGTGATGAAGGAAAGATTTTTGTCTAATAGATTGAAAAAAGTACCTGAAATGTAAATTTGTTCTTAAACATCTTTACCGTAAACTTCTGTGAACATCTGAGGTGATAGATCTATATATTCATTGATCTATATATTATTTTAAACCAAATAGTATCTAAATACATAATAACAAAAATACCTACAACCCTGCTATAAACTCCGCAGTTAGTAAAATTGGGAAATTAACATTCATATAGCAGTAGTATTTGTAATTAAGATGGGAGCATAATATTTAGTAATTTTTCCCCTTATATAAATGATCTGCAGTATGCCAAGGAAATAATTTGATAGTTTAAAATATAATCTCAGAAAATTTTACTGACTATTGAAGTAAAAGATGGAAACAGTATCACGAACATATGGGACTTACCATTAAATGCAGAAAATAATAATCAAATGCTGATTAAATTGATTGATTCTGAGTTTCTCTGTAAGATTCTCCTAGTTATAAATAAGTCTGAAAGACTATAACTTCAGTTCAGTTAATAATCTAGTTGGATTTGAAATGTTTGTAACCACACTCATAAGATTTCAGCACAGTAGTGAAGGAAAAAGAAAAGCTCTAAAATCATTTTTGGAGCCTGTCTATAATTTAATAAATTAACAATTAAATTTAAGTTGTTGCTCATCTTCATGTCTAGCCAAGCTAGATCAAGTCCATGATGTCGTTCACTCTCAGAAAGTCAATAACCAATTGTGGATTCTCATAAAGGTCCTGTTTTATGAGATTCAGACACTTAAGAATATGTTCCAGAGAGACTTGGCAGCCAGAGCACAAAGTGCAGGTTGGGAAAACTCTGTTATTATTATAGTAAGACAAGGTTCTAAGGTGTCCACTACGGAAACAGGTAATAGCATTTTACTCTTTTCTGCTACTCCGAAAGGAAAGAGAACCACCAGGGCTTTTAGCCTCATACTCGTGGTAAGCAGGAGGAATAGTTGAGCACTTTTAAGTGGAATGCATAAGTCAGAGGCAGTTTATTTGGGTGTTGAATGGCACCCCCTCTAGTCCTACAGACCACCGGGGGCAAGGCAGGGCAGAATTCTGCAGGTTAGGGGGTGTTCCTGGTTGGAATGGGTGATGTATGTTGGGAGATTTTCTTCCTGGTAGGGCTACCCAAGGCATGAAGGCCATTCCATTATGCCTAGCAAAGGTTTGCAGGCATTAGGAGCTGAGTTAACCTTCTACCTCTGGTACTCCAGTCTTTAATGATCGCAGGAGCTGCACTTTTTTCTCCATCTATAACTACAATGCTTGCTGAAATTCATGCTGCTTGGCCATCATGCAGCTTAAAAAGGGCCATGACCTAGGTTTAGGAAAAGGTCCTAGATCGAGAAGTTCATTACTGTCTCTCAATTTTCTAAAAATTTTACAATTCAATATAAATGGTATATCAACCAGTGCAACAAAAATAAAACTGGACCAAATATTGGATTCGGCTGATGTCCATGGAGCACAGATTATTGCTCTTCAAGAAACCGAACTGAAGGATATTACCTCACTTAAAATCAAGGGGTATAAAATACATAGATCAGATAGACAGGAAAAGGGGGGGAGGAAGCCTTACCCTCCTCATCCACGGTTTCTCCTACCAAAGTTATTGGTATTGATAGTGCTGTTATATATAATTATATATACAAACAATACCAACCTTGAATACAGGGTATCAAGATAAATTGGAGAGAGAAAATGGTTAACATCTACGATGTTTGTCATCCACCAAATCAAATGAAATTGCCTTCCAATTTGCATAATCTTGTAGAAAATACTATTATCATGGGCAATCTTAATACTAAACATTTGAATTGGGGATGTTCTGGAAATGATCAACATGGCCTGGACTTCATTGACATTATCGATGACTGTAGTTTTATCTTCCTGAATGACTGCACTCCTCACTCATCTTGCAGCTATAGTACTTCAGAGGCCTTGGGTGTTGCTATTGTTAACCCCTATATCTTCTCAGGATGTGATTGGACTGTTTTGGAGAATATTGGAACTGACCATCTACCTGTTTTAATGGGGATGGAAGTGAGACAGACAGTATTCCAAGGAAGAACATATTTCTGGAACTTTAAGAAAACAAACTGGGAATCCATTACCTCTTCTATTGATTACGAAGTTAGCAAGACTCTCATTACTAGCGGTGTTGATTCGGATTGGTTCATCCTGAAAAATATTACTATCAGGAATGTTAAAAAGACAATTCCTAGAGTTAACTTCAGGAAACATTAGAAATGTTTTACACACAATACTCAACAACTACAAGATCTTTTGGGAGAGAGAAAACAACTTCTTGGTGCTTTAGATGAACCTATTGACAATTTGACTAGAACCAAGTTGCAAAAAATAAATGCTGAGGTTAAGCTCACTTATGCACAAATCAAGCAAGACAAATGGAATTAATTGTGTACCACTCTTGATCCTAGAGTTCTAAATACTAAACCATGGAGCCTGGTGAAAAACATTAGTAAGGATCAACCTCATATAGAGAAGTGTAATGCGATTCAGGATTTTGACGGAAATATTTCCAAAAAAGATAGGCAACAAATTTACTAAGTGCACATTACCAGAAAATCAGCAACTTAGATTTAAGTATAACAATTATATCTAAAATTAAGGTATGTGTTTGGGGAAATAAAAGGTTGTGACTTGAGAGTTGTGTTGAAGAGAAATTTTAGTACCAAAACACTGTATTGTTTTAAGGATTAACTTAAAAAACTAGTATTTGCAAATTTTTGTATGAAAATAAATTTTACTAGTTTTCAAAATACGATGTTGAATGATAAAATGTTTAAATGAGCTACCAACTTTTAATGATGATGATGTTAAACATTAAAGAATTAGCGATAATGTAAGTTAAATCTTGAATTTTTATTAGTATATTTTACTCTTGTGTAATTTACTTCAGTTTCTCGTTAAGACGAACATTAATTTTCCTTTAAATACTTACAAATTATTTGGAAAATGTTTGTTTCATTGATATCTTAGGAATTCTTATCTTGATTTTATTTTGCTCTGATAATTTACATGAGAAGATAAACTTATTTTTTGGTATGCAAGTTTATTCCAGTTAAAGCTTCACTTGTCTTGCAAGTAAATTATATGATAGACATGTTGTATACAAATTTTTTGTCTACTTTTACTTAATTGTACAGCTCTAAATCCCCAAATAAAAAATTTCTTTTTGTAAATGTCTAATACATATCTTTACTCTTTAGTTAATTGGGTGGTAAATTACAATTCACATAAATAAAATCATGCTGACAATTGATATATATAAAGATGTTATAAGAAATTTTTTTCTTAGTAACAATAAAAATTTAATTTTGATAGCTTGCTTATTAGGTTAATAAATTTATTCATAATTGATGTGTGACAGATTATAAATTTTATTTCTCACTTCTCATATCTTAGCAAAATTTTTCCTCTTACTTTAATCTTGATTTTTGTAATATTAAATAATTTGTTTTGAATTCTTAATAATAATTATTACATGATCATCAAAGTGTGATAAAATATGGAATTCTATATATACTTAGTAATACTTTTCTGGAAATAATATGAAATTTTTTTTTTAAAGTAATATAAAAATATGCTATAATTAAAAATTATTGATCACTTAAATTCTTTGCTGTCTTCCTTTAACATTTCAGTACAATTATCTTAGTTGTAACACCTTCAAGTTAAAAATATCAGAATTCAGGGTTATTCAAAATGATTCATCCGATTTCAAAATTCTATATTTTTTAAAAATAAGTGGTTTCAGAATGATAAGTAATGCATGAATACAAAAGAAAACTGTGGAAGTTTTACATTGTGAAAAGTAGGTGGCCCTTGTGTATTCTTCATTATGTTCTTTCCTTCTTTTCTTTGAAGTTTTCATGGACCTACCTTGCAGTTGAATCAATTGCAGTGGACTAGATGACTAAATGTTACACAACTAGCCACCTAATATGGCCCCCAGCATTTTCTTTCTTTGAGTGTGTGTAAAAGATAAAAGTGTATGCATCTCCATTACACACAAATTTATTTGAACATAAACAACAGATTTCTGCTGCTATACAATGAATTGCCATTGATACTTTACTATGTGTTTGGCAGGAATTTATATAATGAATTGACATTATACATGTAACTAGAGGAAATTTTATCAAACTTTTGTAAAAAAAGCTTCTTTATTTTCCCTTTCCATTTATGTATCATTCTGTGGCGTTTATTTATGAAAATGTAGCATTTTGAAATCGGAAGATTCATTTTAAATAACCCTGTGCATATATTTCCATGTTTGAGCTCTATCCTTTACAGTGGGGGGAAACAGCCTTTATCCAAATGGTAAATGAATATCTTGTTAATTTTTTCAATATGTACCTTTTTAAAATCTTATAACTATTCTCTTTATCTTTAGGAAGCTTCTAAAAAATTCACGCCTGACCAACAATTAATTTTCGATGCTGAGTCATCAGATCTCCGATGGTTTTTACTTCCTAGTGAAGCTAAACAATATATCTTTGACGAAAATGTTGAAACGAAGAAAGCAGTATTTACTGTGAGGAATTCCTTCAAGGATTCTCATTCTAATTTAATTAATGAAAATAATATTTTGCATACAGTCACATTTAATTCGGCACAAGATGTGAACTGTAACTTTGCAGATTCAGGAAGCTTTTTTTCAGAAGATATTATTCCAGTTAATAAAACATCTAATTGTTGTGAAATGACTTGTCTTCTAACAAAAGAAAATGTGCCAGTTATTCGTCAAGAAAATGCTATGTCAAATGCACAGTTATGTAAATGGTATTCTCCTTCTTCAATAATTTTTAAACCATTCCTAAAGGTAAGTAAATTTTGATAGCAATACTTGTGAAACATGTAATTTAAAATAAATAAATTAAAAATTTTAGCATTCTTTGAACAAGGCATATATAATTAAGAATACATGCAATGAATGTTTGTAAAAAATACTTAGCAATAAGTTTTTACCCTTTATTTTACTGTAAAAATTTATTCATATTTTGTTATATCTTAAAAAGACAAACACTTAAGAAATAACATCTTGCTAATTTTATATTTTGCTCCTAGATTAAAGGACATTCAATGGTGGCTGCAATTGTGGACACTTTTTGAAATTTTTATATTTTTCTGTATAACATGCTTATAGAAAATGATTAGTCTCATATAATGCACAAATATTTATATATTATTTAAAAGTAAAATTGATGCTGAATCAGAGAAATAAAGGAATTTAAATATTTTTAATATTTAAAAAGTTTAGTTCTAATTTTTAAAAAGTTACATCATAAACATTTGTATTATATCCAATATTTGGTAGTGTATCCTTTATTCTTGATTACTGGTTCACAGAGACATCTCATTTCACATGCAAATATAGCCTCTATTAATTACTTTATATTTGACAGACAGTGCATTTGTACAAGATTTTTAAATGACACCAAATAATTTCTATTGTTCAGTTCAGTTATTGAAAATTCTTTTAGTATTAAATTATCATTTATATACATTTTCTAAGTGCCAAGGAGTTTAATCCTGTTACAGAATATTCAAAGCATTATTTGGAAATAGAACTGTAATAATAAGGAGCAGTTTTGGTTCCAAAATTGTATCTATATACCTTCTTGCATTTAGCATATATTCAATAACCTGTAGTGGGCCTGTATCATTTGCTGACATACATATCCATATCGTTAGGTGAAATGCTTGACATTTGGCTTGATAAAGTGTGAATGTAACTCCTACTTTGTTCTATGTCATATATTTTTGACCATCACTTATAATTAAGGATATTTTATTCTCATCAGTCTAAATAATTGTTTTCATTGACCAATTAGTGTATTTTTCTCCTACAAGATTCTTTTTCGGTGTTGTTGATTAAGAAACTGCTTTTTTCCTGTAATCTTTTCTCCAAGTATAAATTTTGATGACCTTATTATTTTTGAACTCAATCAAACACCAACTACACTCAAATAATTTATAATGGTGTCAGATGTCATTTCTCTGTCTGTAAGGAGCATAAATTTAATCCATATGTCTTCAATAGCTTTAGTACACTTCTTTACATTGTTAATTTTGTTTTTACTGACTTTGCACTTTACAACAAAAAATAAAAACAGCGCACCAAGAAGGAGTTGTCCAATGGAGACAAAAATTGGCGGGTTGGAAAATTATGTACAGAATAGAAAATGATTAAAACCTCAGGAAAATTGAATGATTTATTTCAGAATTACATAGTTACAAAGTAACAAGCTCAATAAGGTGTTGACCCACCTCTAGCCTGGATACAAGCTGCCATATACGACGGAGCATAGAGTGATAAAGCTCCTGGATGGTCTCCTGCGGTATTTCTTGCCAAATTTGCTCCAATTGTCGGGCGAGGTCAGCAGAGAGATCTGACTGGTCAAGGAAGTATTTGACAAGCTGTAAGACAGTTCATAGCAACACGTGCCATATGGGGTCTGGCATTATGTTTTGCTGAAAAATAAGGCCAGGGTACTGCAAAAGGAACGGTAGCAAAACAGGTCTTAAGATGTCTTCGAAGTACCGCTGTGCTGTAAGTGTGCCTCGAATGACGATCAAAGGGGTCCGGCTATCAAGAAAAATGGATCCCCAGACCATACTCCTGGTCTTCCGAACACGTCTTCGATGATCATCAGGACAGGAAAGCGGGATTCGTCGCTAAACACTATACGTCCCCAGTCACCATCATTCCAACCTGATTGAGCCAAGCACCACTGTAATCTGGCTCGACAGTGTGCAGGCGTCAATGACAGGTAGTGTTGTCATATTGTGAGCAGAATAAAGTGAACCAGATTGGTAATTGTTTTTGGATTACGTGTCCTGATATGTTATCCCTCACATCTGGCAATGAGGAATCAGGAATTTGCATTTGGCATTATCTTCTGTTACATCATATGAAGTTTATTTTTCTGATTGGATATCAATTCTTAACTGTCAAATTGACTATGCTGAATGCAGATTCCTGAGGTATGTAAAGGGATGAATGAAGTTACTATGAGGTAGGCTGATACTGTAATGAGGCTGATGATAGTCCTATGATGTTATTTTTATAATTAATGTTTTCATAATATGAAGTTAATATGCCGGTAATGTATGGCAAATTTGATCAGGTCGTTTTGCTCTCTTTGAAATGCTTAATAAACCTGTTTTTAAATATCGGTATCTGTCTAATTCTGCTTTAAGTTATTTGTGGCATTATCTATTATCAAGGGCCTACTCAGATCTGTCAACATGTAGTGCAGCAGTCGTTACAAGCATAGATTTCGTTCTATCAGCCGTTTGTGAATGGTCATGTTGGACACACACTAGTGCTGGTCGTATGCCTGTTGGTTGATTTTGATGAATCAGGTGCTGTGACAGCAGATCTGACAATCACTCTGTCCTCCCGCTATGGCCCTAGGTCGACCGCTACCATCATGATGCTGAAATCTGCCATTGTCCACCCATTCTTGCTAACATCTTTTAATCGACGCATCGCTTCAACCCATATGATGAGCGATTCTCCAATTTGCCCAACCTGCCTCTTTCAATTCAATGATACAACCTCTTTCCAACTCCGACAATTGCTCGTAATGAGCTCAAATACTGCGGCGAGGCATTTTTTCAATTGTTGAAAGGTATCCTAAATCGCAATGCAACAGAGAATTTGACCATCAGATTCAGAATTATTTCTTATATACAACTGATGAGTGTGCAGTTCTGATGCACTGTAGCTCCCGCTATTCATTCATTGGACTCCAAATTTTAATCATTCGCATGTTTTGTCCAAATGTCTTTGCATATGAAATTTCATTACAGTTGGGCAACTCCTCCTCGGTATGTTGTGTTGTGTTTTTTTTGTTATAGTGTTTATTTCCTGATAACTTAAACAAAATTTGCATACTCCAGGAGTAGTCCCTTTTCCTCCTACTTTTTTTGTAATTTTAATACGTGAAGCAATATCTGAATCTTAGTTATTTTTGTGGGTGCCCTATCTTTTATATGCTTGTTTTCATTGTTAAATTATTTTCTTTATAATTGCAATTATAATTCACATTATAATCTAAATGTGAATAGCTTTCCAAAATAATTAAGAAACCAACAATTCAATTTATATTGCTCACAAAACAGCATTTCTTTGTGGAACAAACTGATTGCAATATGAAATTGTATTTCAAACAACAAATTTCAGCATGCATGTTACAGCATGTAACTCTTTGATTCTCAGAACAATGATTGTAAGTGAGTAATTAAGTTTTGCATTCTGATTTATAACTAAACTCGTTCAATCTCATGATTTTGAGAATATAGTTAACTTTTTAAATATTAAAGACGTTATAATTTTTTTTTGCTTCAATTCAACATTTAATTTTATATTAGTTGATATATAAATATTATTATATGCATTACATGCAAAGTTTTCTATTTTATAAGGACGCCAAGTTGAAAAATTTAAAAATTTCTAAGTGTATCCAAAGTTTGCCATGACTGTAAAATAGAATGAAATGGAATCAAAATGTCTCCAGACATTTTTAGTAATATTTGTCACTGCTGCATGAAAAGGATGAAAAACTGCTTATATATAGTGAATATAAGTGCTGCATTCTTCATCTGCATTTTCCTATTTGTACATATTAAAAATTAATGATACTGATGTATTTTCTCCAAGTTATTAAAATAAGCTAATAAAAAGGTTAATGCAATTTATTTGTAAAAAATTGTAAGACTTTCGAAAGTTATTGCCTTTCTCATACATAATAATGGGTGCTCAATTTTATAATTAGAGTTTAAGAGAAGGGAGTATAAAAACCAGGGCATTTTTAATTTTTAAATCTCACATTGTAAATTTTTAGGCTGTAGGTGAGTTTGAAATGATCAAGAATGGGGATAAAGTTTTGGTGTGTGTATCTGGAGGAAAGGATTCTTTGTCTTTACTGCATACGCTCCATCAGTACCAATTTTATGCAAAAAATCAGGTATATGGTTTTTATATTGCTTCCGTAGGAAAAAATAGATCCTAAGGTTTTGAAATGCTATTTTTTTTTATTTAAAATTCAGTAATTAAAATAGATTACATCACTTAGAAAATTGATAAATAATTATATCAAAGTATAAATATGTATCTTTGATATGTTTCTCTTTTCCATATTTAACTTTTACATATTTTTTATTACTATGTATTATACTTGAAAATTATTCATATTTTCTTGCATAATAGAGAAATTGATCAGACAAAATTAGGTATTTTTTCTGCTTATTGTTATTTTGTTAAACTATCTCTAGAATTATTAACTTTAAAGAATATGATAAGTGTGTAAAAAATAAGCTTTTATATGAAATTGCTCTTTATACGTTCATGTTATATTTTAACTAATATCATTAATTTTTTTCTAAATAACATGCTTAATTTTTTAAAAGGGAGTGTTCTTTGAAATTGGAGCTATGACAGTTGATCCCAAGAGCCCACTTTATGATCCAAGTCCCCTTAAAGCATATTTAAAAGCTTTAAATGTCCCATATTTTTATGAAGAACAAGGTATTTTGATATGTTTGTATCATTATTGTTGAAAATTTCTCTTTTTTAAATCAAAATACTATACATTTTATCTTTTTACAAATTTATAATTTGAAATTATTTTTTTTAACTTTTAGAATATGTAAACATTATTGTTTTTACATATAATCTTGTTGAATTTAACTTCTTTAATCCCAGCTAATTTGCTTTAATCTAGACTTTTTGATACTTCATTAATATCTCATATTTAGAGGAAAACAATTTCATTCAAGAAGAATTTAATTGAATGTCAAAATTATTTATTGCGTTTCATTTTAGATATTGTAAGTCAAGCAGCTAAACTGGATAAGTGTACTTCAATATGTAGTTTTTGTAGCCGTCTAAAACGAGGCAGAATTTATGCATGTGCTCATAGGCAAAATTATAATGTTGTTGCACTTGGACAACATTTAGATGACTTAGCTGAAAGGTTTGTGCATTAATTTTTTAAGGACAAATACTTTTTATTAGGTTATTATCTTTTTAATGATTTCCTCTGTTTTATTTCTGTCTCTCTACTGTACAATTATTGTTTGAAATTTCATAGTATTCCCTTAAAGTTATATTTCTTTTGTTTAATTTTTAAATAGTTTTAAATAATCCTTGATTGTTATGCATGCTGAAATGAGAATGTATTTTTTTTTATAAAAATACTCTTGCTTCTTTCCTATTATTTTGAGGAATACAACTGGAATTCTAAGAGTAACTGAAAGAACTTTTCTAATTTCTTCCTACAAAATTATTCATTGTCTGTATTTTTTACTGAAATAGTCCCTCTTAATTTAAATTTCATCATTTTAACTTTTTGAATTTTGGTATGTTTTTTATATTCTTCTGTGTTTGAAATATAATTTTTAATTAAAACAAAATTGTAAATTGATGAGTTGAATATTAGTATTATGAGTTGAATGTGTGATTTTAGTGTGCTATTGTTTTGAAAAGAGTACAAAATTTTTGGACATTGATATATTTGAAAAATCATTTCGTAATGTACTGTGATTTTTAATATTTTATCTACTATCATTTCATAATATTCATATTTGCTTGAAATTAACATTCTCATGGGATATTATTTAAAACAAATAACTTGTTTCATCAACTCGATTTTTCTGTTTTAATTTTAGTTTATAATGTTGTCTTATAGTTAAATAATTGTTGTTTCATGTTTTCATTTGAATAACAGTATACAGTATTATAACGTATTTTTTGGTTAATAAATAAATTTAAGAGAGAAATAAACTTATATAATATATAAATTTCTTAAATAATTATTTTATATTTATCATTAAACTTATTTTGTGTATTTTTCTTCTGAATGAAGGAATTGTTTTTTGAATTTACATTGTTTTTGTAATTTGTTTGAATTTACATTGTTATTTAAGAGTACTTTTTTTAAAGAAATATTTAGTTTAAATGGCCTATTTAAGTGGTTTTAAAAACTGTGGTTCATGCATAGGTTTTCCTACCAATACGTTTTGATGCCTTTCTTAAAAAAATGGCTCCTTACTCATTTAGCAATGAAAAATACTACAGGGAAATATCTATATAACAGGCACTAATGATGGCCTTGTTTGGAAGGGGAGGGAAATGATAATCAGGTTAATTATTTCAGCTGTAATAAACATTATGTACAACAAGAATGAGTACAATCTTTGGAAAAAATATGTTATGCATTGGTCAGTTAAAAGTAATTGTCGTCAGCTAAATAGGATGATTTATGATATTTTCTTGTTGATTTTCTTTTCTTCATTCAACTATTTGCATTTTTCCTCGTGTAACGATCTAAAAAAAGTACTTAGCCATTCAAGTTTTTTTTACTTTCAATGATCGTCTTGGAGCTGCAAGACAAAATATCACAACTTGATAAGAAATTAGTTAATAGAATATTATACTGTATTCTTCCTAAAGTAAGATATTATTCAATGGAGCTTTATAAAACTGATGAATATCAGGGAGAAAAATGATTAAAATTCAGTCACAATTAAGATTACTAATTATTTGGGTTTTGGAAGACTTTTAGCATCTTACTTATTTTTATTAAATGCTACTGACATTTACTTTTTCTTTAAAAAATTCTTATTTTTTGAAATGCAAGTTGGCTTGTCCCAAAATTTTCATTGTTTGGCACGTATATACCGAGACTTACATATGTGATTAAAGATTTCTCTCTGTCGGCTACCAAAATATATTTAAGGCAAGAATTGTTTTACGTATTCATTGTACAATGTGGTGATTTTTTAGTGCATTTATCCTTTCAATGCTATCTCAACACCTTTTTTTTTTATTTGTGTAATAAAACAAATGCAATGGTTTCATAATAAAAAATAATTACTTGTTACACATTTAGATTGTTCTGCTGAAGTAAAAAAAAATTAAATATGGCTGATTTTGAAACAGTGAAACATTTTAACTAATTAATTACTCTTGTCACATTTATATCTTTTTACACATAATCCCTTTTAATATGTGGCTGTTTGGAATAATTGTATTTTTAGGATGCATTGGATCTTTATTACAGGTCTGGGGATGTTAAGGGGGGGGGGCAGGTTTTGAGTACCACTAAAAAATATGTAAAAAATTTTGATGAATGAAGACATTTCTCATATTATCTTGTTTCGAATTAATATCAAAATATTTAGAAGTTAGCAGAGGTGTGTGTGCCAGCATTATGTATATGTAATTGCATATTAGTTTCATATCAGGATATTTGTTTCAAATTTTTATTTGACTATTTTCCCAAACACTTGGAAGTAAAAACACTTTTTTCCATTTATTTTACCTCAGATTCCATTGTTGTAAGTTTCATTATGCTGAAGAAATATTATTTTAAAGAAAATTTCATTATTTTATCTGGTGTAGAACTAAGAAAATCACTTAATCTTTCCTATAATAACTGAATTTACTATAAAAACACACAATAGTGTTTTTATAGTTCTTATTTACAAAAAGAATGAATCTATAAATAATTAAATACTATTAATTCAGTTTTACATTTATCATAATATGTTACAATTTTTGTCACTTCCTTAACTTTTATACAACTTATATTTTTTACCCTGTCATATTTTGCAAGAGATGGTTTATGGTTTAAAATTCAATAATGTTATGTGTCATATACATATTATAAAAATCTATTTTCTTTATGTAAAAACCCATTTGTAAAATTTTATATAAATACTTTTTTTAATCTAGTAGATCTTACTGAACTATATTATATATAATTACCAGCATTGTCAAGTAAGATTTGCTACTAGTTTTTATCTTATTACTAAATGGTAGTATTTGCTTTAGTATATAATTTAGTAAAATATTTATTTTTAGTTTTCTGATGTCAGTGTTTCATAACGGCCGCTTACGAACAATGAAAGCACATTATACTGACAAGTAAGTTTGAAAATTATTTTGTAATGCTATCAATGGGTATCCTGAATTATGTTTTGTTTCTGTTGTGACTGAGAAATCATCACAGAAATTTATTCAATTGTGAATAACAACTGTGACATACAAGAATTTTTTTTTAAAGAATATCTGTAATGTAAAAATTTATTGGGGAAATACAGGGTGCTTAAACATGAGACAGATTTGATTCCCATATCTTTTTCAATTTTTGAGCTATTTTAGATATTAACATGCATAATGTGCATATTTTCACTTATGAAACAACATTGCTTTTGAAAGGAACATTTTGTGATACCGAGAAGATAGCACATTTTGATTTTTTTAAAAAAAAATTTGAGGTACTAATAAAATTTATGCTCTATGTTTTAATGTATCAAAATTTTCTTTTTCTTCCTCAAATTTTATGAACATTATTTTTATTTATATTTATTATTAAGTGTTTTGGCTAATTAAAAATGTATAGGATGGTAGACTTCAAGC
Organism: Nephila pilipes; assembly: GCA_019974015.1. NCBI lineage: Eukaryota > Metazoa > Arthropoda > Arachnida > Araneae > Nephilidae > Nephila > Nephila pilipes. Next base: position 727,773 of record BMAW01069764.1, read on the forward strand.
TTTCTTACAGACTTTAACATGAATTAAAATCTACTTTATTAGAAAATTGACTGATCAGTGTATCAATAATGATCATTAGCATGCTCAATCCACAAATACCATAAAAAAAAACTAAAGGTTAATTAATATAAATTGCAAGCATTAGTATTTTTAATGATTGAAAATATTATCTGTTTTTTACTCTCATCAATGTAAACAAGTCATAGCAAGTAAAAACATTTTACGAATTATAATAAAGAGCTAAAATTTAATAATCTGAATTAAATTTAATAATCTATGGATTTTTTCCATCCTTTTTTATAGGTATAATAGAATTAATAAAAAATTTATTTGTTGATTTAAGAATGAAACAATTTATTTTGTATTGTGTTTACTAAACTATGTTAAACAAAAGTCAAATTATGTGGTGTGGAGTAACCCAAAAAATGTCTCCTATTCTTGTTTTATTATCTCAATTGATTTCAATTAAGCATAAACAAAACGTTTAACGTTTGCATAAACAAAAGAATCAGTTTTATCTTTTATAGCCAAATAACATCTCATCAGACTAATTTTTCTTCTTTAAATTAATTGTATAAAACGTTGCATCTGCTTTGATAGAAATGGAGCAAGTGTATTGAATTCGCTATTCATTATGTTTTATTTCTTTTGATTCAAAATCTTAATGATATATATCATTATACTAGAGAATCGTTAATTAACTTTTGAGATGAAAATCCAAGGAATAAGTTGAATGTGAAATAATGATATAAGATATAAAAATTGAAGCACTATGAAGGAATTGTCCAAATGTGACAAAAGGGTGAGTGGGCGGAACATGCATAAAACAATTGGATGATGTATTTCAGAGTTCAATCATTACAAAATGAGGAAATCTATAAGACATCTGTGCTTCCCTTTCCTGAAGATAAGTGGTCACTTGGCATGGCATCATAAATTGATACATATCTTGGAATGTCTTGCTGGGTTTCATGCAAGATTACCTCTAACTGTCAGTTGAAATCTGTAAAATTCTTTGATGGTTGCAGACGCTTTCCTATCAGATGTTGGATGTGTTCTATGGGAGAGAGATCATGTGATTTCATTAGCTAAGGAAGTGTCTGATAAGTTTGTCATAGAATTTCGTCTATGACTGTGCTGTAAGAGTGCCTTGATTAACTAACAGAGATTCGGCTATCAAAAGATATGGCACTTAAGATTATAACATCCTGTTGTAGTCCTATGTGTCGCATAATGGTTAGAGCAATATCCCCATGCCAATCTGGATATCTCCAAACACGTTTGTGCTGGTCTTCAAGACACAGTTGAAAACATGACTCATCACTAAAGACTATTCATTCCTAGTCCGCATAGTTCCTAGATTATCAGTATTTAACGGTTCTGCCTGAATCATTTAATCGGTGCATTGCTTCTCTCCTAATGTGGAGTGATTCTTTAATTTACTCTTCCAGTCTTTTTCAATCTAATAACTCAAGTCTTTTCTAAATTCTGATATATACTCGTAATAAGAACTAATACATTGTTATCTATGCAGAGGCACATATTTATAGTTGCTGTAAAGATCCACAATTTCCATGTACAGATATTTTGACCATCAATCAAAGTCGAGATTTTTGAGCTCCCATTTCGCAAAGCAATCTTCTGCCTAAAATCTTGTGATGGATGTAGGAATAAGTTCTTGTCTGAGGTTTCTCTTTGACTGGCAGGAATTTGACCACCACATCAAGAATTGTGCTTAAGAATCATAACTCTTGTTAAATGCTTAGTTCTGATGTACTGGAATACAGGCTATTCATTGACCATACACTTCAGTTTTAATTATTTGTATGTTTGCTTTTGGATGCAAAATCTTATTAAATTTTTTTTTCTGGATACATCAATTTTTATGTCATATAATGATTAGATCTGTTTTAAATGTACTTATTTGTAATTTTGATTGTTCAAAGAATAAATCCTATCATTTGGGGTTTTTTTTGGTGTAATTATATTAAATATAAATTTCAATTTGGTTATAAAGACATTAAAAGTTTTATATATATATATACTCACACACACACACACATGCTTAACTTATACTGTTATGTTCAAAATTTGATAAAATCTTTTAAAATAGTTGCAACAAAATTAAGCAAATGATTTGAATAACTGATCAATAGTAGGTATTTCTAATTACCAATTAAGTAGAAGAATTGCATGATCTAATTTGGCTGTAAATTTCTGTTATTTTTATATACTTTTAATTTGGTATCTTTGGTTTTTACTGTATGTGTAATCATTTTTAATAAATATTAATATTTCAAAACAATTTTTCTTCTTTATTACAACATTGGGATTAGACAATTAAATTTGTAATTTGATATTTAAAAATTATCTCTGACTTTTAGATGGAATATGAAACATATGAGCGTAATTTATTTTGCAATTAAAAGGAATAAACTTCCAAACTGGTTAGTTTCCAAGTTTTAAATTAACCTAAATTTTAAACTTTGAACTAAATATTTATTTTTCTGACTTCTATTTATCTATATCTTTGTATTATGCGGTGTTTTATTTTATTTTCAATTTTGGAACTGGAAAATGCTTTATAAATTTTTGTCCAAGAATTCAAATTATTAAGCTGTAATAATATTTGAAAAATATGATCTACAAGAGATTAATAAATGCTTAAATTAAGTGTAAATATTGTGTAATGGTTTCACGTCAATCAAAGTTTTAAATATCTATAAATTATTTGAAAGATATTTTGTGATATTAAGTTTTGTCAAAAAGTTTTTATACTAATGATGTTAGTAATCTTTTAAGGTATGTTTAAATAGTATTTAAGAAATTTTTAAAAATTTAAATATGAATTTATAAATTTTCATTACAAAATTTGTTTGAACTTGAATAATTAATAATAAATTAATTAAGGATAAAAAAAATAGTTAAGTGGATTTTAATGAGGTTGATTGAGAGCTTGGAATTTTTTTTCTTGGGTGTTTTAAAGATATTTATCGAGTAAAGATCTTCAATAACAATTTTATTGGTCCCCCCCCCCGTTGTTTAAAAAGTTATATTGCTTTTTGAAAAGTGTGTACAAGTATATCTGTAGCTTTAATTGTGGAAAGTTAAAATAATATTTATGATGTGCTGTTTTATTTATTAGATCTTCATCTCTTCGAATTATCAGACCATTTGTTTTTGTGCGTGAAAAAGACCTTCGAACATTTGCAGAACAGGTAATATAAACTATTACATTTTAAGACTCTAAATTAAAATTAATTTAAATGAAACTGGTATAGTAAAATCGTAAAATAACTTAACTAATTATTTTATTTTAAATCATCAGTGGAAAGAAATTGAAAATTGCAGTGATTTTAAATAGTTTAATTTAAATCTTTTTTTAGGTATCCTGATACATTGGTATTATCAGTTCGGGTCAAAAATTCCATTTTATTTTGAATAACACACATTTTTGGTTTTCCAAAATAATGTTTAATTTGTACCTATTACAACTAGAAATAGGGAATCTCTCTCTTAAAAAGAACATAAACGAAAAATATGTATTTAAATGACTAGAAGTGTTCATTTAAATAGTCTTTCAACTTTTGGAAATGCATTAAAAATACTGTTTTTTCTCATATATATTGATAATTCTTATCTCTAGAATATTTGGGGTAATTATACTTTAAAACACCTTTCAGTTTTATTATCACATTTTTAACATTATTTATTGGTATTTAAAATAAAAGTTTATAAACTTTAATTACCTTTATCTGAAAATCTGTTTTTTTGTAAAAATTTGGAGCTTGAAATAATTATCATTAAAATATTTTTAAACTCCACAGATGTATATCGTATTCCAGTGCATGTACTTAAAAATATTTTTGCTGTATAATTATTTCATAATACGGCCTAATATTTTAAAAATGGTGTAAAAAGAAAATCATGTATCAGATTTTTAAAAATGGAAACTTTTTTTTATAGATGTCTTGTAGAAGCTGTTTTCTGTAATTTTTACTTTTGTAGTGAAAATTTTCTTGAAAATTGAACTTTTTATTGCAATTTTAAAGGTTTTTCTTAATTTTTTTTTTTAAAAAAATCTCATTAAATTTACTATTCTTTTATGAAACTCTAGAGAATTATTTAAAACTTTATGTGCAAGAAAAATTGATTTAAATTAAATTAAAAATTTTGTCTATTATTATTACATTTGTTTCAGTTCTTTTTTTTTTTTTAAACCATGTACTAAAATTTTAGGTTGGGGTGGGTTGGATTTGTTTCTAAATAATGCTGGTTGAAACAAAGACAAGTTTGTTTAATTATTGTTAACTATTATTTGAGTACTCTTACAAAAAATATTTCTTGTTGAATGCATATAATAGTAAGAAACATATTGTATTAAATTCTAAACCAGAATAAGAAAAAGATTATGTTGAAAAATTGTTGATTAATTTTTTTCCTCCTTAAAAAGGAAGAATTAAGTGAAATTTGTATTTCTATTATTCTGCAAAGAGAATAATATCTTTAATATGAAATACAAAGGAGGTACACAAGGCTCTGATCCCCTAGAGTAGGCTTGTCTAACCTACGGGCAGCAGGAAGCCTTATAAAAAAAATTACAATTAATAAGTGAAATTACATTTAAAATTATCATTAATACATTTATTGTCAAATAAAAGTTGCACATAAAAGGAATAGTCAGATTGAAATGATATTTGAAACTAAGTCAGCCTTCACTAACAGAAAATGGATAAAAACTGAGTATGAGTATGACAAAATGTATTGGTCAAAATAAAAAATTGCAACAGGTTTAGTGATGATGCTGGTCACAGTATATGACTGTGAGGCTTGCTATTGAGATGGCAGTGGTATGAATATGAGCATATTCTTGTTGAACTATTGGACTGAGATGGATGTTCACCAAAAAAATTACCACCAGTGAAATAACCTCACTAATATACTTTTAGGTTCTCAAAGTGGCTTTAATGAAGACTAATGTTTATCGGGCATTGTACGAAATCACACCCAATGCCATTGCACAATTATGTCTCCGGATCATCTATTGTGGTGCTGACCATGTTGCCTCCACACACTTCTGCAGTTATCCTCTCACCAAAACAATAACGAGACTTGTGACTAAAGATGGCCCGCTGCCATTCAGAATGGCTTAATACTGCTTTTTCATGGCACCATTGCAGTCTCTGGCAATGTTGCTGTGGTGCTAGGGCAATTTCCATAATGGTTTCCGTGCAAACTATCCAGAAGCATGAATGCAGAGAAGTAATCACTATCTGCATAATGTCCAGCATTGTTGCAGTTGTTGTGCTTCATGCTTGCTGGACAATCCTTCAATCTACCTAACACGTAGTTCATGTAGCTCTCCTTTAATATAGTTTTCATGTATCATAACTTCCTTGTGACCAATTCTATCAGCAGCAGAAAACTAACATCTGTGCTGCCGTTATGATGTGCAGTCCAATGGAATAACCATCCTATGATGCAGCCCATCTCAAAGGCATCCAATGTTAAAATAGCTGTCATTTTTTTTTTCAAAGTCATTCTAAACTATAGAGTGATAAATTAAACCCAAACACAGAATAAAAATCATGTGCTTTTGGAGAACTTTTTAAAGATTTTATAGTGGGGTGGTAAGTCATGTGTTTGCTGGCATCATTAATGTCGAACCTGCTGACACTTACATCATTGCATATCTAACAGAGACGAAGCAATTTCTTAATTTGTGTTTATGTAGCTAGCATCCATCTGGGTTCAACTTTTTTGGACCTTGAGTGTAATACGACAAACTCAGTTTTAATGTGCTGTTAGTTTATGAGCTATGATTTTTTTTTTTTTTTTTTAAATATTGATCTTGGCAATGAGAGTTCAGTATTTGATGTCTTACCATGTACCTTTGACGAACTGTTTCCTATTCTTTGGGGGGCAAGGAAGTCTGTTGATCTTGGTGTTGTCAGTGTTTCGAACATTTGGCTTAGTTATTAAGGTTGTATTTGCTTTGCTTTCTTTGCATGCAGTGATATGTTGGTATGAATTTATGCAATACTGCAGCAATTAAAATTTTGTTGTGATAAAAAGATTTTTCTAAAATCTGTTTCTTTGATCAAACTATAGGCAGGTGAGTCGCTGAAATAGGGAAATGTATTTAAAAGGTTTGGAGAGCTTAGAACTACTAATTTTAAAATGTATGCTATGGCCGTAGAGGTGGAAGTGCAAAGATTATAAATACATCCTAATTAGCAAATTTATTAAAATTTTTGGTGATGACTGTAAAGGCTTACACGCACACAACGTTGCAAATTTCATAAATGGCGTGGGAATGAACCATCTGCAATGCCAAGAATTCCATAAATTTATGGATGCTTGCTGTAGAAATTTTTTCTCTTTTTAGAAGTAAGATGTTGAAAATTTTGTTCATTATATATTATAATTTAATGTGTATATATATATATATATATATATAAATTTTGTGCATTTTTTTCATCAGAATTTGATTATAAAAATTTGATCAAAAAGGAGTTAAACATTCTTCTTCAAGGTAAAAAATAAATTATAATTCAATGCTTTAAACTGGAACAGCATTTGAAAGGAAACTAAAACTGTGACAATCTTATGAAAGAAAATAATTGTATGTATTTTGAAATTTGTTCCCAATGTATAATTTCGTAAACAATGGAAAAAAATATGCAGCCTTACTTTTCGATTCTATACAGGAATTTGTGAATAAATTTAAAGATTTTTTTTTTTTTTTTTTCATATTTTCAATTCTGTTTTTCAATCGATATAAACCATACCTGTCAATTTTCAAATACAATTCATAATTCTACACTCTGATATTCAACTTAAAGAAAAAATAGATTTGTCTCTTTTCTGGATTTGTTATAAGGACACTTCTCAATGCCACATTTTGGTTCTCAATGCCACGTTATTGAAGAATATCTATATTTGAAAACAGCTATTTTAGGCACAGATAAAACTAAAACCAAAACAACTGATGCACGCCTTGATGACTTACTGAGATCTGAAACTACTTCAATTGACAATTGTCAGACTTTTCTTCATTGTTGCTGTTTTGTCTCGTATTTGTCATTGTATTTTTAAGATACAATATTGTTTTGTAGTTTATAATATTTTTAAAACTTAAATTACTTTAGCAAAAGTTGAATACATAGTTAATATACTAATAGCTATTGTTGGTATTAATAATTGTTACAGTTTTTGTTAGTGCTATGTATGAATAAAACAAAACTCAGCTTGGACACCCATACTCTATAGTATATTTTTTCAAATAAAATTGTGCGAGTGATACCTAGTTTAAAAAAGTTTAAGCTGGCTTCTTTTAAATAAAGCTTATAATTTATTTATTAATATTTGTCATTTTAAATGTATATTGTTGTATTATAAAGTTTAACCACCAATGATTCCGTTTTTAGAAAAAGTTGCCTGTGATACCTGAAAACTGTCCTGCATGTTTTGAAGCTCCCAAAGTTAGTAATTTAAATTCGTTCAAAATTAATGTAAACTTTATTTCTGTAATAAGTGAATAAGAAATAAATGCTTTTTTTGGATGTATTTCAAGTATGTTTTATGTCCTATCTGCTGAATTTTTAAAATTCTGTATGACATGGATTTAATCACAGTTGTTTCTATGAAAAGCAGTATAACTGAAATCTCTTGCATCTCAAGCTTCAAAATAGAACATAAGTATACTTGTATGCATGCACACATACATTGTTTATATATATATATATATATATATTAACAAAGAAGTTAATTGAAAATTAAATTGATAAAAATGTAAAATCAGTACCAAATATTAAGAAAAAAGACCAAAAAAAAAAAAAAAAATACAGAAACATAAAAATTACAAACTGAAAAATTGATGATAACTCAATAATGAAATTTAACTAAAAAGGAATTCAAAAGAGAGTAAATAAAATAGAGACAAAAACCAGAAATATCAAAAAAGATATATAAATTGAAATTTTTTAAAAAAAATATTAATTTTTTTGAAGGAAAACTAGACATTTGGAGAAAAGATATTTAAAGTTGGAACATGCTTTAACTGTAAAGCTGTATTATTCTAGAATTATTGGCCAAACTATCCCCATCAGCAAAATATGCTATTAAAAATGCTTATGAAACCAAAAATACAAATTGAAAATAATCTATAATTGCTATCTCAGAAGCATTTTTAAAAAATTGAATATGAAAAACATGCTGATGTAAGTCTTTAAAAAGAAAAAAAATACCTGAAACAAAAATTTTATTAAAAACCTAAAAGATAAAACAAAAAGATCAAAATTGTTTGCTTGTACAACTTGCTATGTGTATGATTCTGATTGTGATTTTTATTAACATCATACTGAAAAGCAACACGTAGGCTATTATTGACAGACCTCATATTGTTATAACATCAGTTGATAAAACATGCATCACACCACACGTATAAAAACTGCAAACAGGGTGTATAAAACATGTGTGTGTATGTTATATATATTTGTCTAGCTCTTTACTCATGCTATCATTTGCAATTGCTTTTATTTTTATTTTTTTGAGTAATTCTAATATGGTTTTGAAATTTTGAATTTCATATGTATCATATAAAAGTATGACTTTTTTTTTTCTTCGGCCACCTATTTTCTACAATTTTGCTCTTAATTTTTAAATTATTGATGTGGTTTACTGTTTCTTTGCTAAAGTTTCATGTTTCCCCCTCTGCTTTGTGAAATATTATAGTATTAGTACTTGCTTATATATTATAGTATTAGTGTATGTATTTATAAATTGTGTCCCATGTTTTGTATTTGTATTGCAAGTAATTGACTTTTTAATTTACTTAGGAACGTCATCGAATGAAACAACTTTTAGCTACCCAAGAAATTCAGTTCCCGAATCTATATCTTAGCTTAAGAACAGCAATGTACCCACTTATGGCTATAAATCTAACTGGTGTAGAAAACAGAATTTTAGGCAAGAATTCTCTTCAAAACTTTGAGGCCTTAAAGGTTGATGAAGATTGAAGTATATTTTTTATTATTTTATATACTGATGAAAGCATTGATATTTGTGATGCAATAAAATTTATTTATTTTGAAAATATATATTGTCTTCATTTGTTTTGTTATTGCATGTGGATTTCCTTTCAGTGTTAAATTACTAATTTGATTTTCGGTTAATTTTTTTAATCTTCAAAGGCTTAAATCTATTATTAGTCTGGTGATTTTATGAAGCATTATAATTGCGTGGATTGATTTTTCATTTAAAAATATGAAACCTATTTTGGGAAAAGTAAAAACTTCTCTCATATTAATCAATCATAGATGCTCAAATGCTTAAACTTACCTTGCATTGAGAAAATTTGTTTTCCAATAAATAAAGCTTTTATAATTTGAAGTGGTTTTTTTTTTTTATTTTTGTAATTAATAGTGGTTAAAACACAATTGCTGTTTTTCAATTAGTAATTAAAAAAAAAAAAGGTTTTGACAAAAATATCACATTCTGTTAATTATATTTGCTTGTTTATTGTATATATCTTTTATCAGATTTATTGCATTATTAGTCAATTACATTAAAATTATAAATGTTTACATTGCTTTCAATTATTCTTAGAGTTATTCTAAATTATACTTATTATTCTGATAGTTTCTATATATTATACATATATTATACATCTGAATAGATGGCAAAAACTAGCAATCCTTCCATGATTTATCAATATTTAATACTCCATGTACAATTTTTTTACTGTATTTGTGTTAAAATGGTTTAAGTGTATTCCTTGTATGTTGTGTATCAATTAGTTTGAGCACAGAAATTCGTAATATATTATTTTAAGGGTTATAAATTTGTTGATTTAGAATTAAAGAAAAATTTAATTGTTTTAGAATGTACTTTTTATTAAAAACAATGTTTATCATCCATATGAATTAATATTAAATTAAATGAATATGTAAAAGTTTATGAAAATTAAAGTACATTTAACATCTCAGCTAAATTTTCTTATACTTGTTATTTCTTCAAATTCATAACGAAATTTATTCCCGTTTTCAACATTGTTGATCGTAAATTATTTACATTAAGTTGTAGCTTCAAAAAAGTATTAGTTTTCTTTAAACAAAGTATATCGAGAATGAATGCTTTGTGAAAACATTAGAATCATTGATAATGTTGAGATACCAATTACTCTGCTTCATTATGGTCAGTGATGTCCTGGTATTTCTTCCTTCTCTTGCCATTACTAACTATTTAGAGATTCATTAATCAACACAGTCACTAAATAATTCTAATCAGTCAGTTACTCAAAGATATTAAAGCACTTAAAACCTGAGAAAAGTGTGTAATTAAGTCTATGGATTTCCTTTCTACTCATGTCTGAATTTAGTGCTTAATATAACAACTAATTACTTATGTGTACTGGACCAATCGGGTTTGAATCCTTAGTTGAACATTACATAAGAGTTCGACTCACTGATTCTTTGTAGATTCTCTCTATGTTCACTCCTAAAGCTCTTTACTCATTCCAGGTATGATTCAGATGTCTAACATTGATAATTGCAGCAAACTATCTCTTAACACCTACCAAAGTATTAAATTCTTTATTGCATTTTGTGCAACTCCTCAATTCTATTCACTCTCACTTCAATAATTCTATTTTAATTTTCATAAGTTATGTTTCATTCATGGGAAAGATTTCTCAATTCAAACAACATCTTATCCCAAGTACTTGTTGAAGGGAAATCATGATAGAGCCCACTCTGTCAGAAAGTATTCAATATTGGCAATGCTTTCTTTATCTACATGAATTAGTGATTGTTCATAAAATTGACGATAAATAAACTTAAGATTATAAAAATCTGGCCTCTACAAAAGTGACGAACAACCTCCCTCTTTCCTCTTTTTGTTTTATATGTCTTAGGGCGAATGAAAATAACCATGAAGCGGGTTTTTTTTAAGATGGTTTGTTCGATGTAATTTTAAACCGTCCCTTTTTGCTTTGCTTTTACATCCATATGTATTATGAAAATGCAACTCGGGACTTCCGGTGCTTGATCTTACTACTCTGTTCCTAATTAAGAAAAATTTACCGGTATCGTAATGCGTTCGTACCTAACGGGTAATTGCTGAGAAGGTAATATAACATAACATTTAAAATTTATCTGTAATAAATTACGTCATAATCCAATTACTTGAATGAGAATTTGAATATTTAAAACTTTATATTTTTACAAACACAACTGTATACACACACACGTTTTGTAAAAATTATATTGCAATGAAGGATTCCTCAGAATTGAATGAAATTTATTTCACGAACATGTATTGATTCAAATAAATGATTAAATAATTTACTAAGGAAAAAAACATTAAAAGCCAAAAATCATAATGTCATGAAGTTTCTACTCTTTGTTATAAGTGCTTCTATTGTAATCTATAGTTCATTTATTTCAGTGATGTACCAGTGTGATGAACGTGTTGAAAGGAAGATTTGAACGCGTTCCTTTCAATAAATTGATGAGCATTTTCTTGTTGATATAAAGCTCCAGGAGTGCGTTGAAAGTAAGGTACGACTTTGTGCCCAAGACCTTCTCCTTTGTACCATTTGTTGAAATTGCCGTCGATTCTTATTAGTTGAGATCATTAATTACACGCTATGCCCCCTCCCCCCCAGTATTATCACGCTTGGCGTTTGTCCAGTTTGACGATGGATAAAGCCCTCTTGAAGTTCACATTCGCTGTTTTAATGAGTTTGTGGCCATCACACTATACCATAAATTAAGAAGGGATTAATCGAAAAAGATGACTTCTTCCAAAGTGATAGGCCGGTGTCTATGTAGAAGAGCCCATTGAAACTGTAGGTATGGATGGTTTTTCGTGAGAGGAATCCTGTACAAAAAAAGCTATTGTACGCAGACCATAGAGCAACAAATGGCAATGAATTTTTGGAGCAAGCTATGACACCCCTTCCTATTCTTTTGAAGCCACTGCTTCTACCCTCTCATCGCTGTCGTAGCATTGTATGCCATACGAATTGCTATTGCACAACAAGAAAAATCTCCATCAAAGGCAAATATTGGTCCCCGTTCAAACTCTGTTACTTGCGCATGTGGCATCCTGTGTTGTTGCTGAAGCATCATGATATCTTTTGAAGCCTGTACGACTGGCAGATAATCATACTGTTTTCTACGTCCCTATACAGCTTTCAATTTGAATGGCAAAATCTATAGTTCAGAAGGTGCTGCTCATCGCACACTAACACGATGACTCCGCAATTCTCATTATTTGAATGGAGCACCCTTATTTGCAATTGCTGTAAGTTTCAACTTACTCACGGGATTCCTTCATGTTGTTGCAATTTTCACAAACTGGAGTATATACATATATAAGTGTGTGTTGTCGGTTTTTAGGTTTTTTTTTATTGCAAAATGAAAACGTCTTGTGAATAATATGCTTATTTTAAAAAAAAAAAATAAATAAGTTATGTACATTATTTACAGATAATGAAGTTTAAATTCAATGCCACATTATTTTAATCATTTTATGCCAGGTAGAAATTAATTAAATACGTCACCCTTCTTTCTCTGCTCTACACAACGCATAACTACATTAGGCGCTTATGTTCTCGTCTTCCGGCGTTGCAATTCGGGTGTGTGGGACTCCGTATCTGAACTAACTACTCGTGGAATTTAAGAAAAAGCAGTGCAAAAATCACCCGTGGCTCCATCTATGATTAAAAGGCTAATCATTATAATAAAATAAAAAAATCCTACAGATTTGGCCCGTCTAGAATATAACTGATCTTAGTGATGGCCTAGTTTGCAATAATTGCTTAAATTTCAAAAATTGCTTTGTCGGAAAAATAAATCGGCTAGATGGCATGACAATGTGTTCAGTATTAAAAATTAACATATGACATTCAAGAGGCTTCTAAGTCAGTTTTTTATTATTTTGTAATTCAAAATACAAATAAATATTTGACAAAAAAAATAAGGAAATATAAAATACAAACTTATACCAAAGTAGCTTGAAAAGTTCAAAATTGGAGTTGTGAATTGTTACACTTTCGTCTTTCACCTGGAAAATTCACATTGTAGAGTGTAGTTATATATTCACTACTATCTCTGTGTAACATTTAAACATTCTACTCTGCAAGCTGCAACTTAGATGTCAGCTGAGTTACTTTTTCTTATTTTCTTTTTAAAACATTGCTAAGATCAGTGTTAATACTATACTATAATACTCGTAACTCTTTCTTTTTCCCTCCATTAAATATTAATGGAGGGAAATATTATCTTGTTTTTTCTTTGTTAAGAGTTTCACAGATCTTCTTGGTGGTATCCGATTGCATTTTAATTATAATAATTCCAGAATCCCTTTCTTTCATATTTTTAGTTAGAAAAGGAAGCTGAATGCATCAGTCATGCATCAAAAATGACGAATTGACTGGATTCAAGTTCATTAGTCAGAGCTTCAGATTCTGATTACTTATAAGTTATTTCTCCTTTTCAAAATTTTTATAGCATCTCTTTTCTATTAACGTCTCAACCTTTTTCTTCTTCTTTTTTCTAAAGGAAACCTTTTTAGAACTATCTTTACTCATTTTCAGATTCTTTTATCTTTTCTTGTAACAAGGAATTCGTTTCTGCGAGCTTTTTTTTTTTTTTTTTTTTTCCTGCAAGCCAGAAACACCTTTTTGTCAGTTTCTTTTCAAGACTCAGATGAGGTATCTACATTGACCAGGCTCTTGTTTAGTAATTACTAAACTGGACATCATTCTTGGTGAAATTCAGGGAGGCTTGATCCCAAATGTCAGCTATAACTACTTGAAAGTTCAAATGAGATATTCGCACCACATGCCATAGTAAGGAGTAATTACTATCGTCTACGACAATTTCTTGTTTGAAAGTGCCTACGAGGAAATTACTAGTTTTCCTAATCCTAATAACACTATTTGATTTTCCGACAGCTTTGAATGATCCTCAATTCCTTTACTTACAACTTCACAAATCAGAGTGATCATATCCAACAACGGTCTTACTTCCGATTGTTATATCTTTCGTTTGCGATCCATCTTACGGAACGATTTAGCATGTTTTCACTCTCCGAATCTTTTTAAATCTTAGGACAATTTGCATGCATATGATCAGGAAAATTACAGTTCATACGTTTTCTCCTCTCACAGACTCTATTCTGATAAGATTCTGTAATCATTTGGTCCTACAGAATTATATATCTCCTTGGAATAATTATTGACCACTTTGGCCTAAGTGTTTTCTTCGCGTTCTCAAACTCTTCTAGTTTATAAGTTAGCTCAATTAGAGAGGTAATCATAGACCATTCGTCTAGATAGTATTCTTTGAATTCAGGTGGAACTCGTTCGCTTCATCTGATCGACAATAATTAAATCACGCTGTAGAGCTAATACTCTCTCTTCCAACCCTGATATTCATCCATCAAAATAAATTTGAAACTTGTGTAAGAAATCGGATCAAATAGAATTGTGAAATTTTTCTGCGATTTTACCAATAACTCTAGAAATTTTCGACGGTAAGTTTAAATCTCATAAGACTTAATGCATGCATAGTCTTGATCCTTTTCTTCGGGTTTCCTATCCTGTAAATTATTTATCTCAGTTGGCAAAATACCGGTAAGTTAGGATACTCATCTTTCTTTAGGAATTTGTGCATAACTTTAGGTGGCTCTAAAAAAGTTCTAGAAATTAAACTTATCTCATTTATTTGAAGGTTAAATTTCAGGATTAGTTTTTGAAAATTTTGACTAAAGAATGACTCTCTAAATGATGTATTTTCTTGCTAATTCCATCCGCTGTTTTCCTCGTTTAAACTCCATTTCTTTGTTCCGTTTTTCTAAAGTCTCTCCCTCCCTCCCTCTCTCTCTATTTATTTATTTATCTATCTATCTTCTCACTATTAATATTTTCAAGCATGTTACTAACTTGCCCCAGTTCATAATGTTTACTTTATTTCTTGACTTTGCCTAAAATGGCATTTTAGAATTGCATTAATATCCTCTCCTAACTCAATAGTTAGAGATATGAGGTCAGATTTCTTGACTTTGCCTAAAATGGCATTTTAGAATTGCATTAATAATTGTAAGTTAAAATGAAACTAAACATTCTAGCAGAATTTCACCTTTACCTTAAAATGTCAAAGGAAGTTAAAAAAAAAAGGGGGCGGGGAATAAAATCATATTATCATAAAAAAAAAAGAAAGAAAGAAAATACATTATATGAGGTGTAGCTATTAAATAACGAGACCGACGCTACTACAGAAGTACGCATGTGTCAAACGCCAGTGACCGACAGTTGTTTAGCGTGAAGCCTTTACTTTCAAATGCTAATCCGTATAGCCGTAGCCTTCGTTCGTATTAGAGTTATTTATTTATTAGTTTCGCTGGAAAAATGATAAGTGTAACATTAGTGCAACGAATTGTTGTGAAATTTTACATGAAACGTGGAACAACCGCTACTGAAACTTAAAATTTATTAAAAGAAAGTGTATGGCAATGAATGTTTATCACTTACACGTGTTTTTGAGTGGTTTAAGCGTTTTCAAGATGGCCGAGAAGACGTTGAAGATGATTCACGCCCTGGTCGCCCTCCCACCTCAAAAACGGTTGACATTATCGAAAAAATCTATATTATGGTTCGATCTGACCGTCGTGAAGTATTCCAATAGTCTCGATTACTGAGACTATTGGAATTGACAAAGAATCCGTACGGCAAATTGTTTCACCAAAACAATGCACCGGCTCATTCCACATTGTTTATCAAGAAGTTTGTAGGCCAAGTACAGCATCTCAGTGTAGAGACTATGCGCCTTATTCCTCGGATCTTGCGCCATGCGACTTCAATCTGTTTCCTAAGGTTAAATCTTTATTGAAATGAACAAGATTTTGAGTCCGTTGAAGTTGTGAAAGAGAAAGCGGCACGCATCCTGAAGAAGCTGACAGAAGATGACTTCCAGCACTGTTTCGAACGATGAAAGATTCGCATGGAACGTTTTAGGGAGAGAAGAAGGATGTATATTGAAGGTGATAATAAGTACATATGTATGACATCAAAATAAAATGTTTTACAGCCTCAGTCTCGTTACTTAATAGGCACACCTTGTTTTAAATTATTCCCATCTACTAAAGTTCCGACAGAATTTAAACTTTCCCTTAAAACATCAAAGCAAGTAAAAACAAATGAAATTACTAACCTGTAAACGTACCTATTTTCATTCCACGCCGTGTCCTTCACAACGAATTAAAAAAAGCTACTCTCTTATCGAGAATATCCGATATCAGCTCTACTTTCCTTGACGTCATCAAGTTTCCATAGCAACCTAACCATATCCTCCTTCACACTTGCACGAGACATTCACATAAAGTATTTATCGCGGGCAAGCATTTTTCTCATGTTTACTATATACAGGAAGAAAAAAGAAAAGTAGATTACATAACGTCTAAGCGGAAAGCGAAAAGAAATAGTGGTTGTTAAATTTAAGATTATATAAGAGAAAAAAAAAAATTTTTTTTGTTTAAATAAATATGTAATTTTAAAAAGATTTTAAAGTTGTTTTTTTTCTTCTCTTTAGAAACAAAAGGTGTTTTTCATTCAATTAATAGTTGATGCATGAATTATTTTAAGAGGATTATTACTTTTAGGCAGATAAATTTCTCTTCCCTTAGTGGGAGAAGCGAGGAGAGAAAAGGTAAAAATGTAGAGGCGCTAGCCGCCAGGCAACTGGTCGGCAAAAGCGAAATTGGTCGAAGGGGAAGTAAAACTTTTGAAGTGCTTTGTGAAGACTATAAGCGATGATGGATTAGAGTTCTGAGTGGCTGATTTTCTTTTCGGTGATGAATAGGGCAAGGTGAATTAACATAGGTTGTGATAGAGAATGTGATGATTAAGAGGGGGAGGGACTACGAGTTGGTACGAACCTGATGGAAAAGGAAGATTCTTATGGTGGGTATAAGTTAAAAGTAATTGCTGTGTGTGTGCACGATTGATAGAGGAAGGGAGTGAATACCACAATTATGAGCGAATAGATTTAGAGTTTTGATTAATGGGTTTTCATGAAAGTTTAATCTATTATAAAATCTACGGGCAAGGTAGGAGATATGGGTTTTGATTTGGGAAATTTTCAGATTTTTCCTTTTTCTTTTCTTTTTCTTTCTTTCTTTTTGATGTAAAATTGGTTGCAGATAGTCAGGTTGCGTTGACTATTATTTTGAGCATTTTGATTTGAAGGATTTGGATTTTTTATGTGGGTTTTAGCTGCGTGGCCCTAGATGGAGGAAATGTGGAGGAGAATGGGTCGGATGACTTGTTTATAAAGTAATAATTTGTTGGGGAGAGAGATACTTGAGAAGCGACCTATGAGGTGGATGCTGTTATTAATTTCAGTCCAGCATTTATTGCGTTTAATATGATTTTTAAATGTTAGTTTAGAATCCAAGATAACACCTTGGCATTTGGATTTGAGAGTTCCAAGAAATATTGTTGAAAAGTTTCAAGTTGTTTAGAGGGAAGGGGGCATGTAATATTCGAAAAATAAGTGTTTTGGTTTTATTTGTATTACCCGGGATACCCTAGCGATCTTTATCTATTTTCGACCCTCCTGCTTGTCTTAACTTTTCACCTTTCATTTTCCTTTCTTCTTCGTCTAGAACACAGTTTCTTACGCTTTTAAATTTCATTTAACAGATATATTTTGTTCAAATTTACTTCGTCATATTTTCCCTTTTTTCAGGTTTGTTGGTATCCGTTTTGTTTTCCATTTTCCTTTTTTTCTGTTGGCTTGCCAACCCGCATGTTTTTCGTGTGCGGCGTCCCGTAAGGAGGAAATTGGGATCCTGGGGATACCTTTTGCGTTCCCTTTGGCCCATGCTTCGCTGTAGACGGGTGGCAGGAGTGAGCCCGCTTCTGTCAATCGGCTGGTGGTAAGTCTCTTTGCAGATTCTTCCGCAAAGAGACACTGCTGTAGGGCTACTGCTGCAGATAAGGGGTGCATCGGGTTTCCCGGTGGATCCTCGCCCTGATGCTGCAGTGCCTCGTCCTGATGCTTCAGGTAAGTGCCGTGCCTCGTCCTGATGCTTCAGGTAAGTGCCGTGCCTGGCAATCGCTAGTTGACCGGCAACTGCCTGCCTCGTTGGACTCCATGGAGGGGGGAGGCACACCAGGATGAACAAACTCTTTCTTCTATGGATCCTACTTTTTCGTGCCTGGGTAAAGGCCTTAATTTACCCACAAACATTAACATTGATAAAACTGCCAAACATGCTCGATATCTGATCCTCTCTTTACCAAACAATAAAATGTCCCAACAATCTCCGTTTGCTATACAGAAAGCGTTACTTGGTATCGGTGATGAACCGAAATCTGTCAAAAAATTAAAATCTGGTGACCTGCTTATTGAGACAAAAACTACTTTGCAATCGAAATCATTTTTGTCCTCAAAAACCTTTCTAGATTCTCCTCTGAATGTCTACCCCTACAAATCTCTCAACACCTGCCGAGGTGTAATTTCTGAACCTGACCAGTTGTGCGCATCCGAAGCGGAAATCCTCGATGGATTTTCCGATCAGGGTGTCACACAGGTCAGAAGAATCATAATTAAAAAAGATAGTTCTACTTTCCCTACTAAACATGTAATTTTAACTTTTAATAGTCCTCAATTGCCTTCAACTATCAAAGCAGGTTATCTTAACTGCAATATTCGGCCCTATATTCCGAATCCTCTGCGCTGTTTTCAGTGTCAGAGGTTCGGTCACTCAAAATCTGCTTGCAGGGGACAATTGACGTGCTCTAGGTGTGCGTCCGTTGGACATTCTTCCACGGATTGCCAACTGGAGCCTAAGTGTGTTAATTGTTCCCAACTTCATACTTCTAATTCAACATTATGCCCAAAATGGCAAATGGAGAAAAAGATCCATGAAATAAAAACCATTCAGAATATTTCATACACAGAAGCCCGCAAATTAATAGTTCCACCACTTTCTCAAACTTACGCTCAGACCACTAAATCTTTTACATCAACGTTCACCCAAACCGATCCTTCTGTTACAAAAGTGATATGCCCGCCTCTTCAATGTCTTAAGCCATTGTCTTCCCCATCAAAATCCACACCATTGTCTTTTCCAACGCACACAGTAAATACATCATCGTCATCTTCTCAGGCAGATATTTTGCCTTCCATAGTTCCTATCAAAGCTACTAAATCTGTAAATGCTTCTAGTTTTAAAAGACAAAAACCAAAAAGAAAAAAAAAATTAAATAACCCGTACCGAAACATTTCGCATCCTACATTAAACAATAAACCAAAAATTGATATTAAATTAAATACTTATAGACCCAAAAAAAGTACCCTACCACATAATCTTGGAGATGAAGATGATAGCATTTTATACGATGTCGATGATTCCTGGCTCATGGATGCCATGGACCAAGTAGAACATACTAACTTGAAGCAAAAGAAAATTTGTATTAAATCTTAGCTTATAGTGTTTTATTCTTTTATCTCATTTTAGTCTAATCTGATTACGCTTTTATCCATTTTAAACAGCGATTTCCTCTCATAATTATTAACATTGATTTTAATTTTTTACTAATTGGCCCAATGGGATTTTAAATTTTGCCTAAGCGCTATGTTTTAACTACTTTTTATGTATCACCTGGTTTAGCGCAGCATAGTCATATCTGGTTCTTGCGCCATAAAATTCTAAAGTCACTCACTCACTTTATCTGTATTAACAGCAATACGTCAGAGGGAGAGTCACTTTTAAATTTTGATTAGGTGTTTTTTAAATTTTTCTTCCTGGTGTCGTAAATGTTTGATTGGGTGAGAATGGCCTCAGCATCAGCGAAAAGACAGAGACTAGAATAAGGAGTTTGAGGGAAGTCGGCGACCCTCAATGACATCATGCAAGAATTTTTCCTATAAAAGAGACTTCTTTATTGATTTTAACTTGGAAAAGATCGAGATGTTTAGTGTTAAAATCACCGAAAATAATTCCAGAGGGGTTATCAATAAAAATATTTTCTAATTTAGGACTATTAATCAAATTTTAAGGGGTAATAAACAGTAATGCAACTGTGAGATTGCGTTATTTTGATTTTGATAAAAACAGCAGTATTTTCGGAAGTGGAGGTATGTTTTTGAAAAAAGATGGTAGGTAATGGAATTTTTAATTATTAGAGCAGTCCGCCGCCTCGATGAGAAATTCTATCCGATCTGTGTACTGTATCACGGTAGGTTAAGGCATGTTTCTTGGATTCTGACGTGGTTCGGGTTATGTTCTGATATAAAATTTTGGGTTCTGTTTTATTGCAGATGCCGTTGCCACTCCAGCCTACTCTTCTGAGTAATTTAGAAAAAAAGTGGGAAGGACTAAATATTAAGGAAAGATTTTGGGGAAGGTATCAAAAATAATTTCAAATTTTTAGCAAGGTCTAAGCTGGTATTGGATAATTGGGTATTGATATTTTCAAAGGTTTGTATTTTCTGTGAAATCTTTTGGAAGTTGAAATTTTTGAACTGTTTTTTGATATTAAAAGAGGAGGAAATGGTAGGTGGAGGGAGGGATTCTGTTGGATTATTGGCGGGTGTGCTAGTTTGGGCTGGAGGGTTTTATGTAGTGTTTTCTTCAATTTGATTGGCGTTTTGGGAGGAATTTTTAGTGTGTCATTTCCATACATTAGTGGATGGGGGGGGGGAGGTTTAAAGTGAAAGGAAATTTTTGGGCATTCTGGGAAATTTGCGTTGTGAAGACCAACACAGTTGCAGCATTTTGGGGCCGCGCGCGGTGTCAGTAGGTTTTGGCCATTGGTATGATAGATGGTTTTTAGCACATATTTAAGGCAATGGTGAGCTCTGGTGCAAAATTTAGTGTGGTGATAGAAGGACTGGTATTTGTGTCGTTGGTTCAGAATTTCTCCTTTTTAAGGGGTTCAATTGTAATTTTTAAGTAGCCAATGTGGTCAATGGAGAAAATTTTAATATTTTTAGGGACTTGGATTAGAAAGAGGGGCATGGTTTGGTTGGTTTTTCTGGATTTCTTAATATGGCATGTTTTTACTTAGTACCCGAAGCTGTTCATTTCACTAATAATTTCGTTTGGCTTAGTGTCTATCGGTAGGCCACGTTTATCGAATTTTACTAATTTTTGACTGAGATTTTTTTTTGTTTAGTTTATAATAACGTCGCACTAGAAGCAATACGAGGGCTATTGGCGACGGACCTCGTAATTTTGAACCTAGGTCTAGTGACGAGGACGACATCTGAGCTGCCACCCACTCTCCTAACTTCCACAAAAACGGGAGGACTTAGAGCCCCGACAGATTTAACGTGCATCAGCCCCGGCTACACGGCGGGTCTTTGGCGGCCAAGGATCGAACCCGCGACTGAACGAAAACCGCCGGCAACGAATCCGAAGCCATGACCACTAGGCTACAGCGACCACTTCGACCGAGAAGTTCTTAGATATGGGCTTCTAGTTTACTATCGGTTGTGTGTTTTTGGATAGAGCATTTGTGGATGGAAATGATTTTAAATTAGTGCTATTAATTTTGCCTTATGTTTTCTCATTAGTGAGGCTATTTATGGTGTTGGTGACATTAGTGAGAACAATTGGAGGTACTTTGGGTGTGGCAGGGACAGTAGTTTCGTTTTCAATAATTTCTAAGTTTTCGAATCTATTTGTAAGTGGGAGGGCGTATTTTTGAGAAGTGGAAGTTTATGATCTAAAAAATTTTTGCAAAGTTTTCAACGTCACTAACGTCTTTTTTTTTACTACGAGATTTCATGGAAAACCCATCAAGGGCTTCTTGGATATTCGTTGGTTGGAAGGAAGCTAAAAATTCGGTTTTAATTAGTCTTTAAACTATTTCATTTTAATTTTTAAGATTTTTCTGTGGTGGATATGGTTGATCATGCATTTATAAGTTTTTATATTACACTTCGGTACATTCGAGACCAGTTTCACTTACTTTTTTTTTTTTTTTTTTATCTATAAGGGAGGAAAAGAATTAAAAGTGGCTAGGATCTAAAAGAGTAATCAAGTATTAGGAATGCACGGTTCTAAAGGAGGTAGAAGAGCCCTGGCTAGGACTTACCTCATCAGGGATTACAGGTGTAGAATAAGTATCCAATGAATCAGCCATTTTCTATATTGTTCGTTCCAGGTCAGTTAAGGTTAAGACAGGCAGATTATTTTCCCATAAAGGGAAGCAGAAGATTATAGATAATAGTTGCGGTTGAATATAAAAGAGCTTAAGAAGAATGATGAAAAGTGGGAAAGCGGAAACGCAAGCAAAATGCAGTCGCTCAGCACTTAATTCCTAGCGGGAATGTGAAAATCGTACATTTACACTTCACAGACAGGCCATTATAAATATGTGTTTTACACATCTTTCTTCCCTCCCATCTTCTAAAGTAGCAACTCAAATTTTATTTTTCTTCTCTTATTTTTAAATAATTGACCCCTCGTCATTATCGATGTACTTTCCCCCCTTTTTTAATCTCACTTTTTAACTCATTACCGAAAAAGAGTTGTCTCAAACAGTGTCGTACGTAGAGGGGGAGGGGCTGCAAAAAGACATGCGTACTCCCCAAGATTTTTTTGAAAATTGAAACATATATTTCAGGATAATTCTTTAATTATACTGTTATAGATGTTCTAAGGTTTAAAAAAAAAAGGGGGGGGGAGGCGGTTCTTCTCATGTTTGGGTTTTTTCATAAGCAAGAGAAAAAAAATTATTCCATCTAAGTCAATACCTGAGTAAAGAAATATCTTTGCTGTCTCCGATGTGTTCCTCTGGGTTAGTGCTCAGGGAACTAGAGAGAAGGGTGCATCCCTGTAGAGGATGTCCCTCTCTCGCTCAACAGTTTTCTCAGAAAGGAATACAGAAGATATTCTTTTCTTCCAAGTAATGAGTGATCTATGAGAGCCTAAAACCTGTCTTCGGAAATGTCCACACACCCACATCTCAACGTATCACCTCTTTCTCTTCACAAAACACGAAGTATTTGTGAGTTCATTAAATATTTTACCCGGAGAATGATCTCATGTCTCTCTCTGAAAATAAATTAGGAATACTGAAATAAACATATTCTTCAGATTTGTCAGATTGTAATATTAGTATTTTGACTGCAGAATATGGAAAAAGAAATTATTAGCAAAACAGACTAGATTGACTTCTATAGAAGTTAAGCTTCTACACGAAAGTATCTACGTCGAACTTTCTCTTGCACAGACATTTTCCCGAATATCCATGAGCTTTAAAAATTTTAGTCGCTTTTGCTGTTGTAACATGTACTGTACGTTTTCAACTATGAAATATTTAAAAATTACTTAACAGTTATCTTTGAAATGCATTTAAATGGACTCATATATATATGTGAGAGAGAGAGAGAGAGAGAGTGTAACGATTTCGCTTAAATTGAATTTAATTTTCTAATTTTTTCTTTACTTTTAAACGCTTCTTGTAAGTTCATTAATTTTCTGATACAAATCCTTTTGAGCATCTAATTTATATGAACTCGCACTATGAATATGCTAAGATCTGGTTTTCTCCGACTTCACATCTGTAAGGAGATTTTCCTATAGACTTGTTGTCTGCTGCTAAAATACCTAAAAATCCCTCAATCCTTGCAAAAAATTCCAAGCAGGGATAATTTCGTTCTCTTTCACTTCAGCCACAACAGCGAAACAACGCTTCCGGTGTCCTTCATTATTACTATGTAATTATTATCGATCTTCTGCTTTACCTATGGAAGAGAGTGGATGTACATCTAACGTTATTGCAATGTAACTGCCTCTCTCTCTTGTAAGTTTAATAATTTTCTAATTCAAGATGTTCAAATTTCTTCATTGTACACGAGCGAATGAAAACTTTTTTAAATGGAATAATAATACAAATATGTATGTATGTATGTATATATATATATATATATATATATATATATATATATACACATACATACATACATTCATATCCCTCTAGAACCCGTTCTACTTATTGAATTTTGATGAAACTTGGTAGATACGTTATATGGACCATGGGCAAACGATTTATGCTATAAACAATAGTTCAGATTTTAACCACCTGGGGGAATTTCGGCGCCTAAAAAGGGACAAAAAAAAAATCTATCAGAATCATTAAAATTTATTCAATTACAGAATGGGCTCATTGTGTGCCTCACTGACATCAATTACGTGTTGAAAGTACATTATAACATGTTCAATGGTAGCGCGAAGAAACTCGATGGATTCCAGCAACATGGCGTATAATGTTGGTTTTCAACCCAGATAAAGTCCTAATTCCTTCTCCATAAACATGGTCTTTTAGGAATCCCCACAACCAGAAATCATAGGAATTTAAGTCGGATGAACAAGGAGGCCAGGCATCTGGAAAAGCTCTGGATATTACATAATTATCGCCAAAGTTAGTTCGAAGCAGTTTTTTGACTTGACTCCCAATGTGGAGAGTTGTTCCATCTTGCATGAAGACAGTAGTCTGCAAACATTGCCGTTCCTATAAAACAATAAGTCACTGTACTGTTAAAGAAGTTCACTGTACCGTATACTCGTGACAGAGCACATTTTAGGACCTTGAAGAGTGAGAGTTTCGAAGAAAAATGGTCTGAGGATAAAATCAGCGGTAAATCCATACCAAGCAGTCACGTAAATAGAATGCAGTGATTGTTGGTGCAGGACATTAGAAAGTGAAACACCCCATATGCGGCAATTTTGATTATTCACAGCTCCGTCTAAAGAAGCGCCTCATCTGACCATAGAATTTTTCAAGGTCACGCGTCATCAACTTTCAGTCTCGCCAAAAATTGGCAGGCAAAATCAGAGCGTGTTTGATGGCCTTGAGGTTGCAGTACTCGTGAATCTTGTAAGGATACCATTTTAAAATGGATGGCAGAATTTTTTGTATTGTCGACCACGGAATCGCCAACTCTCGTGACATTGATCGAGCACTTCCTGAAGAATAGCTGGAAATGGAGGCTCTTTCAACCACTACAGTAGCGACATCTTCGACAATTTCATTTGCAACCGGCTTCCGCCCTCTTCCTAGCAGTACACCCAAGTCTCCAGTCTCTTCGAATTTCATAATCATCTTCAAACCATTCTTGGACATAGGCTCTTTTCGTATTCCCTTTAAACGACCCAGTGCAGCTAAACTATTGCTGCCATTCTGATAGAACAATTTTACCAATAAAGCTCGATCTTTCTTCTGTTAGGGCATGATTAACGATGACAAAGGCACGCAGAATAATTTTCTGGCTCTGACTGCAAGCCTCTTTATATGTTTGGCTCATTTGCATATGGATTTTTTAAAAGCGCCATCTGGTGGTCAAAATTTGACCTATTTTTTTCATTATACTCGCACCTTTTTAACCATTTTTTAAATTGTCAATTTCATTTATCAAAAGTTATTTTTTATTGGCTTTTCAATCTTGTTGGATTTCGCTGATTGTGATCAGTAGAAACTTTTGTTCTTATGGTATCTTTTTTATATTTCTTTAATGCTCTTTATTGTTGTAATTTGATAAAAAAAATTATAACAATCCTTGAACATTTTTATATAGGAGAAATAATATTGTTGTAGTGTATTCTTTTTCTTTTAGTTTTAGCAAATTCTTTAGTGATAATTTTAAACTGAAGAAATAGCTTCTTTCACTGCGATGACGATATGCACCCCCCTCCCCCCGCCCAAATTAATTTATGGTTATCCCACTGGCCTCAGGAAACTGGATTTTGAATTCCTATATGTAAATATTGCCAAGATAATATTATCACATTTTAAAGGGAAAATAAAGAAGTTAAATTATATAAAACTCTCTCTCATAAATAAATATTCGCATCTAAAATACCAAAAAAAAAAAAAAAAAAAATTACCTTACGTTAAATTCATAAACATTCCTATCCACTGTGCTATTTCCGGTGTTAAGAGATAATTAAATAACAAAAAACAAATTGATAATTTCTAAATGCTAAAATAAAATGAACATCAGCCGATATTTTTCTTTGGTTAACCGAAGTGTTGGCAGAAAAATAAAAGTAAACCAAAAAAACAAATTAAGAATAATTCTTTATATTCATAACTCATCAAAGGAACAAAACAGAATTTAACCACTCAATCATATTAAAAGAAAATAGTTTCGAGATCTTCAAGAACCAAAGGAAAGGACTGCGAGTTTGCGGTCAGCGTTTTAGGTTTCAATCAGTGTTCAGGCGGAATAATATAGACCCAAACTCAGATTACCAAATAAAGTGCTGGCCATTAAAATTGAAATACCAGGAAGGAATGATCTATGAACGTCAAAATCACATGAAAGGAAGAAAAGGTTTTGATATAGAAAAGATTAGTATTTCAGTGCATTTAGACGACGCAGGAGGGATGGGGGGAAGAAACGACAACTGAAGCACTACGTAATGGAAAATTGTAGTGGATTTCTCATTGGGAAAGCGTTTTGTAAGATCAGAGTTTGCTCAAAATATCGTGTCATACCTCAAATAAGAAGAAATGGTAATCAGCAAGCGTCGGAATTAAATAGAGGTAGGATCGTTGCCAATTGAGAGTGTGGGTTATTGTTCCGTGATATCACCTATCGCACAGGTCAAAATCCAACCATTGTGGTGCGAATAAGGAATCAATAGATTGCTGAGCATCATACTAAACGGCATGCAGGATATCCACGCCCTCCCATGACTAACGCCCGAGAGGACAGACATATAGTGAGTCGGCCCTGCAAAACCGTACAACCACATCATGGACCATTAGTTAGGAAATGAACATGTTTACAGCATGCCCAGTATCCTCTCGTTCAGTGTGACGACGTTTGCAGCAGCTTAGACTGTCAGCACGCTGACCATTATATTGGCTTCCTTGACTATGCAGCTTAGAGAAATACTGCGACTCTGTTGAGGCGAATGACAAAGATGGATACAGAAGTGGCACAATGTCGTCTTTTCAGATGAGTCCCGGTTCTGCTTGCAGTATCCTGATGGCCGTATACGTGTCTGGATGCTCCGATGAGACCTCTCATCGCCTGCTTGCATTCGATATCTACATAGGGGGCCTGCATCAGGTGTGATGGTTTGGGCAACAATTGGGTACACGACAACGCATATCTCTAGTTCTAATTGATGGTAATTTGAATGCAGGTCGGTACATTTCTGACATCTTACGTCCAGTGGTTGTGACCTATCTTCGAGGCCTGCCAAACGCCATCATCCAGCAAGATAGACCACATATTGCACATCGTGTTTTGACCTTCCTCGATTCACAGGTTATTCGATTGTTAACTTGGCCTGTACGGTCTCCAGATCTGTAACCCATTGACAACGTCTGGTCATGGGTTGCTGAGAGACTGGCCCACCCCCTTTCCAGCTGAAGTGGGATGATGATTTCCAGCTGCGGTTGATGAAGTGGGGCGTAGACTTGAAGCAACATGGAATGAGTTGCCCGTTTCTGCCATCCAAGCCCAGCCCAGTTCGACTCTATGCCTAAACGGGTAAGGCCGTTTTAGCTACCAGGAGCGACAGCTGTTTCTAATAATTTCGCACCCCTGTAAACCCCCAAACTGCTTACAAATTTAATCATTTTGTCTTCATATCATACTGTTTACGTACAATAAATATCTTTTTTTGTATTTGCTTTCCATCATGATATTGCAATTTTAATGGCCAGCAGTGTAATTACTTCTATAGAGTTGTGACGAAGTGTTTTATTGTTGAATTTTAGAGCTATCCTGTCAATGAGACAATGATAACATTTTAGATTTTTACGCTTATACATGTGGAGGCCCCAATAGCTTAAGGGCTCCGCATCGTTGATACATCTGATACAGCCATAGGTACGCTTCAAGGCTTGATCCAGAATTTTAATACAATGCCTGAGCATTCGAGCAAGTAGGATTAATATGGAGGTCAGGGTGATGAAAACAGAAACTGGAGTCAGAACAGCGGATAAAGCATCGTTTGTACGTCGAAAGGTTTAGGAATTGAATAGTTGTTTCGTACATTGTTTTCATTTGAATGAATTGAATGAATATATTTTGAATTTCTTTCTTATACTGTTTTATGACCACATTTATTTTGCTTGTATATAAGTACTTGAACGTTCCTTTTCATTTCATTGCATGCTTGTACCAGTTAACGCGCATATGTAGGAATGTCTATCGAATATATGTATAAAAATCCTGAAAAACCTGCAAGTTTTGGAGGTGTAAATGCATTGTATAGAGCTTTAGGAAATCGTGTTAAAAAGAAAGATATCAAACAATGGTTAGAAACTAAAGATTCTTATACTTTACATAAAACCGCAAGACGAAAGTTTAAGAGGAATCGGGTCATAGTAGGGGGAATAGATGAACAGTTTCAAGCAGATCTATTAGACTTGCAATCTTTAAGTCAGTATAATAATGGTTATAAATATCTTTTAACATGTATAGATGTGTTTTCAAAATATGCGTGGGCAATACCCTTAAGAGATAAAACGAGTCATAGCATACTAAAAGGTTTCGAAAAAATATTTAGAGAAAGGAAACCTATATCACTGCAAACGGACAAAGGAACAGAATTCAAAAATAAAACTGTACAAAATTATTTTAAAAAAATGAATGTTCACTTTTTTACGACTAATAATGAAACGAAAGCCAGCATTGTCGAACGTTTTCATAGAACTTTGATGTCTAAAATGACGAAATATTTCACGGAGTACAATACTCGAAAGTACTTAGATGTAATAGATAAACTTATATCTAGTTATAATCAGACGTGGCACCGAAGCATTAAGATGGAGCCTTTGAACGTAAGTATTGATAATCAAGCCAAAGTATGGCAAAACCTGTATGGCGACATGAGCGAACCAAATGTCAAACAGCCCTTGTTTAAAATAAATGATAAAGTGCGTATCAGTAAATGGAAAGGGAGATTTGAGAAAGGTTACGAAAATAATTGGTCTATGGAAATATTTACAATCTACAAAGTTATACCCAGAAATCCTATCGTTTATATGCTGAAAGATCTCAAAGGTGA
>BMAW01069769.1:0-34066 GCA_019974015.1 Nephila pilipes
ATGTTGTACTTCGTTCGGTTACGTATTGCTCCACTCATCGCCTCACTCCATGGGTGATGTATGTCGCTCGAAAGGTGAACTGCAACTGAATAAAGAAACAGGTCGTCTTCAGCGGCGAATCCAATTCAATATGGACAGTGATGACAATCGTATGTGTTTGGCGTCAGTAGTAGAACGTCTCAATATTGCTGTCTCTGTACATCAGGGGCCGCTTCCGCAGCTGGTGTGATGGTATGATTTACGCATACGACTCTAGGTCAACTGTAATATTGATCAAAGGTACACCATGACAGCCCGAGAGAGGTACGTTCGTGACATTCTTCAACCACATGTGTTGCCACTCATGGTAGGGCTCAAATTTTTGGTAATGTGTGTGTACTGGTTTTTGCTTTATTAATAATAAAAATGAAATCACGCGATTGAAATAACTGAAAGCTGTCTATTGAACCATGACGCCCTTTTCGAATGCTACGAGCGCCATCTCTAAATTTTTAATTACTTATTGAATGTTCCTTGTATGTTCTATTTAGAGGGAGAAAATTAGTTTCCGAAATTATTGACGTTATAATGCTGTATATATCCTATACCAAACATATAAATAGATTGTAAAATAACAATAATAAAATAATGCATGAAGAAATAAAATTATTTTTGAATTTGATAGTCTGAGTCAGTGGTTGAAACCTATGGCTCATGCATCATAAGTTTTCTCACTTAAGCCTGTATTATTGTAATGGGATGAATACAAAATGATTCCTAAGTACGTTGACACATGTTATTCTTAGGCCTTTTTACTTACTACAGTATATAATTTGATTTTATTCTTTTTATAAAATAAGCTGAAACATTAAACCTTTAACTGCTATCTTTTCTTGTTGAATGTTATGTTGTTGCTGTTCTAGAAGTACCAAATTGTTTCAGAGTCAACCACATGATTTCGATTATTTTCTATTAAGAGCAAACACAGTACCCATCTTGTTGTTTTTCATAAAGAAAAGATAACTAATAAAAACAACACTCCTAGTTCCTTAAATCTTTTTATTTTTATCGAATAAAACTTTATGACAATTTTAGATTCATCCAGTTCCATTTTTATTCAATTAGATGCACAATTGATAATGAGTTCTAACAAAAGGTAACTTTTATTACATTATCCTTGCTACAACATTTTGCTTAAGACAATACTCATGGGTGATCCTCTTCCATATTTACATTTTAAATTTGCTCCATTACTTAACAATGGAATAGGATATAATCAATACTGAAGCAAGGAGTACCAAGCATGTAAAAGTAAAAAGATTACTTAAAATCAGGAAATTTAATTTGTTTCAAAATAAGCTCCAATTGAGTTTGCGTGATATTATACTGCATAAGTGTCTACTTTATTTGCCTGTGAGCACTGGATCTCAAATACCGGTATATAAGAGTTGTCTCTTTTAGTCTGCGTGTCTTAAATATTTTTGTACTTTATTGAATCCACACAATTTTAAATATTTAAAGTCGCAGTTTTATGTATAATTTATAAATAATGTGCGTGTTTTAAATATTTGTTAAATGCCGAAAATTTGAGCTTTCGATTTCAAACCCTTTTATGTTAGAACAAGTCCTCCTTTTGTTTTGAATGAATGGTACTTTTTTAAATTTCCAATAGAAGTCAATTAAAAATATAAATTGTTAACGAAATAAAAGAATACGTTCTACTCACTTCCGCAATTATCATTCTTTTTCTTGCTGGAGTTTTTACTCTGCAAAGAAATGCATTTAATTGCATTAAATTGTGTTGGAATTGATATAGCAAGAGAAAGTGTTTACAAAAGAGAATTCGGTTTAGTGAGCACACATTTATAA
This sequence comes from Nephila pilipes, assembly GCA_019974015.1. NCBI lineage: Eukaryota > Metazoa > Arthropoda > Arachnida > Araneae > Nephilidae > Nephila > Nephila pilipes. The sequence continues at coordinate 1,849 of BMAW01069769.1, forward strand.
AAATCAAACACTAATGTATTTAATGTTTTATTTACATTTTAGAATTAAATAAAGATTAATAATTTACTCTGGTTTCCAAAATTTAAGCAAAAAATTGAAAAATCGTGATATATCGGTTAAAAATAGCTCTAAATTCTTGAAATTTGGGTATATTACAAATATAAGCATGCTTAATCGACTAGCAATACGCAAAGAAGTAACTAGCGGCTCTGTCATTGATTTACGTAAATAACATACACTTTAGAAAAAATGTTGTTTAAGAAGGTACCGCTGTTAGATGAATGGCGGCATGTTCCACAGTTTCAAGGTAGCCCAGATGTAAATGAATTCGAGATGATATTTTGCAGCAGAATTGCATTTTACACCCGCATACCGGTTAGAAGTAGGTCGACGACAATCTGACGTTGCAAGATGACTGATTGTTGACCTTTCTGTTGTGAGTCGGTTATGGAATCAGTTTCTAACTACTCGTTCAGCTTCCCATTAAAAGTAGGACAAGAGTTACCACTTCTTCAGAGGACCGATATGTGCGACTTTGAGCCCTTATCAACGGAATCGGAACTCCATTTAGCCAAAGATCCGCTCCAATTTCTGCCAAAGGAAGAACAACATCAACCACAACACTGAGCAGAAGGATGCGTTAAGGATGTCTGTATGATAGGGGAGAGGTATTGTGCGTCCCACTACAGGAGGGAGCGATCGAATTTGGCACGCAGTCATGAAAAGTGGACTGAAAATTAGTGGAGGTCTTTTCTGTTCGTTGTTCAGTCCCGCTTTGTTTTACAGAGTGATTCTCGACATATGCTCATATGGAGAGGAGTTAACACTCGATATCTTTCGTCCAACATCCGAGAAAAGAGACACCTCAAAAGGAGGTAAAATTCTTGTATGAGGAAGAGTATCTTTAGATGAGACCACAGACACGTATCAGTTGACACATGGAATTCTCAGTGCTCAAAGGTACAAAGACGACATGCTGGATCCTATTGTTCTTCCGCATGCTGGTGCAATCGGCGATATCTTTGTTTTGAAAGTAGATAACTCTCGCCCTCCCACAGCTCGTGCACCAATTTTCTGAAGAAAATATTACTAAACGGAATTACCAGATCACTGTCTCAACCTTATTTCAAATGAGAATTTATGGGAAGCTCTTGGGATAACTGTAGTTAGCATCCAACCATTTCCCAAAACTTATGTGACTTAGAACTGCTTTAAGAGATCAAAGAGCATTGCTACCCATGCAGCTCATTGACAATATTATAAACAGTAAGAAACATCTCTATCAGGCCTGTATTGTTGTTTTATTGAAAATTTTCATTATATGTAAATCGTATGTTCTGAATATAGGACATTTTATGTTCTTGATAATATGATAAAATGTAAATACTATAATCTTTTGTTTTTAAGTTACATGTGGTATAATAAATACAATCACCAAATTTCGTGTAGTTAGCTAGCATACTTTTTGAGTTATCATCGCTTATCAGTTTTTCGCTTAACTGTTGGAAACAAATGTATTTTTCAGTAAAAATTTGCTTAAAAAAAATTAAGATTTTAGGGGGGAAAACACTAAAAAAAAAAACAAAGTTTATGCCGCTAAAAAATAAGTTTTACAAGAAAAATTATAAATGACAAGAAATATTTATTATATTTAATGCAAGAAATTTATAAATGACAAGAAATGTTTATTACATTTATTACAAGAAATTTATAAACGAAATGAGTAATGTTGGTAACGCCACCACAGACAATCGCCTTTTTCCCCCGTAATAGACAGAATGTAATCTGAAAGATGTTTTACACATTTCATGTAACTAAATGCACAGATTTCTAATATTAAAATCTTTTCTTAAAAAAAATGACTTTAACATCATCAGTCGTTTCAAAAAAAAATGCGCTCAAGGATATGATGCAAATGAAAATATTCGTATTTTCTAGATTGAAAAACTATTGAAAATATTTTTGTCTGAATGATCAAAAACAACTAATGTTTCTACGCAGACCTGATTAATGGTTGTCTGAATTCAGATTCGCAAAGCCTTCTGAACAATAGGAAAACTTACCGCATTAAAATTCCTTATGGGCATTTAGTATTACCATAAACGAAGTTTCTGTTCCTCGAGAAATCTCTACAGTAGAATCTTGAATATAACGAACAGGCATACAATCCTAATAAAGAATCCTTTTTCTTTCATTGATTAACTTAAGAAACACTTCCACCGACATACTCAAGTCTTTCAGTGTTTCTGCACCCGGATATCAACTAGTCCAGCCAGATATCCATTACAATATGGAGAGTGAGGAGGTCTTAAGATCTTGTCGTGCCTCTTGACCTTTTAATACTCAAATATTTGGACAGCCTTTGCTGTACGAGCAAAAATATCAAGATTTACACTAACTTTCACGCAATCACCATTTTTTCTTTCTCGCAAAAAAAAAAAAAAACATTGTGAAAAACACAATAGTACATGCAAATAATACTTTATACATTTTCTAAAATTCCTTATTAGCCTTGTTATTAAAAAAATCGCTTTAAATAAAGTTAAAAATATCATTGCATTTTTACTTTTTGTGGACAAAGTATTAGCGGCTTGTACCCGCAGCTGTTGGATGCCACCTGCCTAAGATAAATGAAGAAGTTCTCATCTCCGAGCACACATGCACACTCACAATAAATATTTATTATTATCTATCAAAAATAAAATAATTAAAAACCATAAGATTTAAGAAAGATTACACATCTTTCTTGCTCTGTAATTTACAACAGTACTCGTAAAATTTTCTAGAACAACTGAAATACGTTGAAGAAATTTAAAAGCTATTGATGAAATTAAGCCCAATTATTTTGCAGCCAAATTAACATTGAATTCTCTGAATATGTGTTTCAACCACAAACTGTTACACTAATCTACATCCAAACGATATTTTGAGACATTTATTGATCGGAATTTCCAACAGAAAATAAATGTTTATCAGAAACCCGTTATAGCAAAGGAACTATCGTTTGAATCAATGTCAAAATAGCCATCTGTGGGTTTTTTTTTTTTAAAAAAAAAAAGGGTGAGTTAAACATCTTTTCTGCTTAAATTTAATGTATAAGTAAATGAATAGTGAATTAAAATTCCATTCGTCGCCATATTATCGTTTGCCCCAATTCTAACATTTCATCGAATAATATAATAATTATTTCTAAAAAGTTAACACCTTCGGTGGCTACATCCGTTCTTTGCAGAACTTTACATGGAATAATTTCAATTTTTTTTTAGATTATATTGTTTATTTTTTTGAATATTTTTGCATGCAAGCCGGTACAATAGTTAAAAATTCACATATTTGCAATATTAAATGTTTTCAATATTTATATTCTTTTTAAATTACATTCTGCTTAAATACCTTATTCACATATAATTTTATTATTAAATGACGAAATCATTCGTGGTCCTTCTGTAAACATGAGGAATATTTTATCAAGAATTTTTAATTCTTATTTTATCCATCTTGTTTTTGGTAAGTGTCGTAAAATAACTGTTTGAGAACTCAACGAATTTTTCGGTTATACTGTCTCATTTTGAAAGCAGTTTCTGTATCATTATGTTATGCTGAATCGCATTTAATGCTAAATCTCAGTTATGGGGATGTTTTTTTTAGTAAAAGAATACCTTATAAATCTATGAAATATGCTTTTAAATAATTTTGAAGATAATAAATTAGTGTTTTCCAAATAAAATGATTGTATAAGTTTTAAAAACTCTTTCCTATAAATAGTTATCAAGATATCACGTGTAATACAAGAATGATACAGAGACAATATGCATTTTTGAACGAATTAAATGAGATTAAAGCTATATTTCACTGAAACTGAACTATTTTATCTTATATATCAGAACTATTAACTACAACTTTAGTCGTGGCCGTGGTAGTCCAGTGGTCACGGCATTAATTGTAATTCAATGGTGCATAAACATCTTTTTTATTTGTTTACTAAGTGTTTTCGCCAATAAAGTCTTATTGGCGGGATCTCCACCAGCGAAATGGAAAAGTACCCATAGTTAATATACGAGGAGTAACTATTAAATAACGAGACTGACGATGATACAGGAGAAATACGCATGCGCCAAACGCTAGTGACCAACAGTTGTTTAGCGTGAAGTCCTCTCTTTCGAATGCAGAGCCCCTCGTTTCTGTTCACAAATCCGTAACCTTCATTCACATCAAAGGTTTTTTTTTTTTTTTTTTTTTTGTTTCGACTGGAAAATAATAAGAGAGCGACGAATTTTTGTGAAATTTCGCAGGATGGAAAAACCGCCACTGAAATTTATAATTTATTGAAAGAGATGGATGGCAATAGATGTTTATTGCGTGCACGTGTTTTTGAATAGTTTAAGCTGTTTCAAGATGTGCACGTTGGAAATAATTCACGCCCGGGTTGCAATTGTACGTCATAAACGAATGACAATATCGGAAAAATCGGTAATCTGGTTCGATCCGACCGTCGGTTAAGTATTCGTGAGCTTGTTGAAACTGTAGGAATCGAGAAAGAATCCGCGCGGCAAAACTTTTCACCAAGATAATGAGTCGACTCAATCCAAATTCTATCAAGGGGTTTCTAGCCAAGCACAGCATCCGGTATTAGACCATATGCCTTATTCGCCGGATCTTGCGCCATGCGACTTTTATCTGTTTCCTAAGATGAAACCTGCATTAAAAGGAACAAAATTTGAGTCCGTTGTAGCTGTGAAAAAGAAACGGCGTGCGTCCTGAAGGATCTGGCAGCAGAAGACTTCTAGCACCGTTTCAAACAATAGAAGATTTGGATGGAGCGTGGTAATGATAGAGGAGGGTGTATATTGAACGTGATAATAAGTAAATATAAGTGACATCAAAATAAAATGTTTTCCAATCCCGTTATTTATTATTTAATAGCCAAACCTTGTATAAACTTCTTTTAAAGAATTCTTAGTTTTATGCTAATTTTTCAACAAACACGTATGTTAAGCTAGGAAAATAATTGTTAAAAAATAGCAATGAAAGTCTTTATTCCACATAAAATACGAAACATATATATTACACAATAAATTTTCATTAACTTAAGCATCCCGTCTACCCGTATTTTGAAATTGTGGACGTAATGTTAATCCTATGGAATTTCGACTTTAATTCCCACATCTTTACTATTTGATCTATTTGAATGCAATAAAATGCATCTGAAAGAGTAAGAAAGAACGAATGTTTCAGTGGAATTCCATTTTTTCTCCCATTCTTAAAAATATTTTTACCCTTATTTTAATGATTCGTTTTGTTTTTTTCTGGTTTTAAAAAATATTTTTAAAAATCGGAGGAAAAAATTAATTCCGCAGAAGCCTTCATTATTTTTTGGTCTTTCAAATGCACTTTATTGAAATGAAATAAATCAAATAGTAAAGATTTGAGAATTAAAGTCGAAATTCCATAGGATTAACATTACGTCCACAAAATCAAAATGAAGGGCGGACGGGATCCGGATTCCTTCTACGCTTACTTTTACGGTGGGTTTTTTTTCTCAAATCAATATTTAACTATTTCTGTGTTTTTTAAATTTTTCTCGGAGCAAAAAAAATTAAAAATAAAATAATTTATCATTATCTTCTGTTTCTATTGAATCTATACAATACTTTTTATTTATTAAAGTATTTCCCGTTCACAGTTATTTACAGAAAATTCGCTCTTCAATAAGTTTTAAAGCATTCACAAAAACAAAATTTCAGAAAAGTTTTAAAATATACTCACTAATCCCATTTCGATCAGGGTTACAATAACACAAAAGAAAATAAATCTTGAGAAAAGTGACATGATAATGTATGTGAGTAACCCACCTTAACGAGAATAGTTTGAAACAATCCATTTAGTAAATGAAGAAATGGTTGAGAATTTCGTAGAGTCTTTTTCGTGAAAGGATGAATACGCAATTTTCGCAAAAATTCATATGCAATCGTTTCAAATAAAAATTATTTTTTCACAATATTTTCATGAAATAGAGCAAAGAATATTTTTTTAAAGCTAGAAGTAAAATAATTCTCCGAATTTCTATTTCTATGTCCTACTAATCATAAATGTTCATTTCTCAATAACGCTTTAAAATAGTTTTAAGGTTCCGAACAAATTAATGGAAGACTTACCTTTTCCACGAAAAATATTAAAATTCATTTCAAAAAATTTATATCAAATATTCATTTTAGGTTTTGTTTCTTAATATTCTTTCTGAATTGTACATTAATAAACAAGTAATATGAGATGGATTACCTTTTAAATTTTATTCTTCTGAATTGTAACTGATGATGCCACTCACAAACCAAAATGTGTGAATTATGCTTACAAAAACATTCACTAAGCATAATAATTAGTTGAATGGCCTTAGCATCAAACTTGTGTCCAACGATTCTTTATTCGAGCTTTGTTTACACTAAAACTCCACCATGTATTAGGCAACTGCACAAAAATTCTGACAAGGCTAGAAGTTTTCTCGTAGGTGTGGAGTAGATGCAGAGACAAGGGTGTCTACTCTGATGTCAACCTTGTCATCTGATAGCAATTGAAAATTAGAAAGCGAATTAATTGTGTCAAATGGATCTTGTGTTACTTGACCGAGGCTCAAAATTACAAGGTTTATCGTTAATAACCCTCGTATTGCTTTTAGTGCGACCGTTAATAAAACCAATCAATGAATTAGTCACGCAAAAACAGCCAGTGGGAAAGCATCCAAAAAGCTAAAATGAAAATAATATGTGAACATTTTCATTAGAACTTTCAAGAAAGTTCGGAACTGGTGAAAACATTTTTGTGTTAAGCTGTAGAATCATTTTATATGCGTAAATTTCATTTGCCATTCAAAGAACAAAATAAAATAGAACAATTTAACTTAGAAGTTTATTCGATTATTTGATATATATATATATATATATATATATATATTCTGAAAAATTATGAAAGAATAATTTAAAATATTTAAAAAGACAAAAATCCAGAAAAAAATGTAAAAATGAAAGAAAAAATAAATGAAAATATGGAATCCAGCAAGTCAAAAAGCAATTTCGGGCTGAGGACCGAATAATCGGAGTTAAACTGGTTTAATGATACCAACCTTCCCCCTTTTGTACCATTAAACTAGTTTAACCCCGCTTATTCGGTCCTCAGCCCGAAATTGCTTTTTGACTTACTGGTTTTGACTAGGCTGAATTGGGAAATCCAAATTACAAAAGAGTTCAATGATTAAAAGATGCAAAAAAGTTCAGCAATAAAATCTACAAAAATAAAATCTATAATTCTAAAAATTATTAACAAATCAAAATATAAAAATTACTTACAAAAATTCAAAGAAATGAAGATTCAAATATGTGAGTAGTAAGACGGAATATTCTTTAAGTTTCAAGATGGATATCAGATACTCAATATATATATATGTATAACACATCAATCAATAACTCCCGAGACTAACATTGAAAACATTTTTTTTACAAAAATTTTTTTTATTCATCAACATAACACCTTTTGTTAATCACCTTTAGGGTGATACAATCGTTCCAACGCTTTTCCAAATCTTTTTTTTTTTTTTTTTTTTCCCCCCCAAAAAAAAAAAAAAAAAATTTTTCTTTTTTTTTTTTTCTTCGCAAGAAATCTTTTTTTGTGGCGAGTAAATAGCGATAAACAGCTTTCTGAATCATCGACTCGTAGCTGTTTTTGTTCCATCGAAAGCAATCGCGGCACCCACTTGGAAAAAACCTTTTTCATGCTCAATTTTTCATGAAGGATAATAAATACACTTCCATATGATATCTGTGTCATCTCAGCAATCTCACGGAGCTTCACTTTACGATCTTTCATTATAATTTTTGTCACTTCACTCACATTTTCCGGTGTAACGGCTTCCACAGGTCTACCCGAGCGTTCCGCGTCATTTGTGTCGGTACGACCACGTTTAAACTCGGCAAACCACCGACAAATCGTTGCTTTTGATGGACAAGAGTCCGGGTAACATTTTTCAATCCATTGTTTCGCTTGCACGGTGTTTTTACCCATTAAAAAACAATGTTTTATCAGAACACGAGAAACTCGTTTTTTTCCATTTTTTAAACAAACTACAAAACGACTTTACTGCAACCTCGATAACTCAGCTGTTTCTGGTCCGATCGACTTAAAATTTTGACACGTTTCAAGCAAAGGTTAGTACTCTAGAAAGACCTGGTTACTGGTTTACTACGAGTGCCATCTCTGGGTTAGTCTCGGGAGTTATTGATTGATGTGTTATATATATATATATATATATATATATATATATATATATATATATATCAGGGAATTATGCGATTATTTCTAAGAAACTATATGTTTATTTGACGTTTAAGCAATTACTTAATAATAAAGCCTCCATTAATGTTAATAATAGTGATAGAGAAATAACTAAGGGAATTAAAGCTTCGTTTAAAAAATAGGTTAGATTTTGAATTTGATAAAATATCCTCATTTTTTTTTTTTTTTTTTTCGAACGCATAAATTTCTGAATTTAACCAATTTTATTTCCCGTCAAATGCTTAAAGTAATCATATGTAGTAGTTTTATCGTGTTCATTCGAATATCATTTAGGATTTTTTTTTTCGATAATCTAAAATACAAGTTAAAGAACAGTTCTTAAAAATGAATTAGAGCAGATAATAACAGATCTTCCAGAAGAATAAAAATTCCCAACCTTAGTCACGAATCAACTTGATTGCTTCGTTTACCACATATAAAATTCTACGAACATAAAAGAGGGCATGATTGACTTTGAGAAGAAGAAACGATCTTTCCCTTCATTCTCTAAATCGCACCCCATTATTGAGATGAATTCTTAAAGAGAAAAAGTGCGTCTCATACATACCAGAAAATAAGGTGGTTTTCTTAACATAAATGTTTTTCCTTCACAACTTGCTGCGTTCCTTACTTCAGAATACTTTCATAGGAAATATAAAATTATATTTTTCACGGCTTTTCGGCACATTTGATAGCAAGGGAGAAAAAAATGATACAAAATTTTCTTCATTCTTCGATGCATTGAAAACGCTTAAAAAGGTTTTTTTTTTTTTTTTTTCCAGAAAGAAAATATGACAATAATCAGCATGTAGCTTCACGAAATGTTTAAGACAGCGAATTATTGGACGATAGTTTGTAAAACCTATGTCAGAGAAATAACAGCTTTGGTCGCTTTTCATTAAATAGTACCGAAATTCGAATGAGTAGCATCCATTGGAGTTACATTGGAAGGGAAGAAATGTTTTTAAACTGCTTATTTAATATCCATTGAGAGCACACAAAAAATCATCATTTAAAAGCATCATTTTAATGTGTATTTCGTCTCGATTTGTGCGCCATTATAAATATAATATATATATATTTAAATTACAAAAAACATAAAATCCACTGATTTCAATTCAAAATTTAATGATTTCGAAAACTAACTCACCAGTACATTGAAATATTTTAACAATGACTGTGCTTTTACCTAACCAAAAAAAGTGATAACCTAGCAACCATTGTTTTTTTTTTTTTCGCTCTGCAAAGAGAAATAAACAAGCCAAAAAAACTCTGTCTTAGAAGCGAAATATTTTCATGCTAAGCGATTTTTGATTTGCGTTTTACAAAAAAGATGCATGAAATTACATAATAATTTTGTTGGGCCCCAGATAATGTTATAACCGATTTTTCATGTAAAACGCGTTTTGCGTTAAATGTTTTTCATCGTATTTTTGTGCTTTTGAAGTACTGCATTGATGTGTGGCTAATTTATCTTCCTTCAGTTGACATGTTAACTTTAGTTTCACTTTGTGCCTCTATCTTGCTTCATCTAAAATTTTATATCATAATTTACATCTTGCTCATCGCTATCGCGTAAACAAGAAAAAACTTTGTTAGTTTAATTATACTTGAGGGACTTGAACAGGACGAGCCTTGTGTTTCCTTTGCGAATAACGGTGTTTGCTTTTCCGACAGTTTCACTTTAAAAATTAGTCTCGTAATGCAATAAACTACAAAAGAACTTTGTCCAGCTTATCTCAGATTATATAGATATTTTTGTCTCATGTCGTCTTATTTCTACTAAGGAGAGAACAGTGAATGCTACTTTTCCCTTCTTCAGTTGTAGGTAAGACTATAAATTTATTCATTCTGATGCAAAATAATTCCATAGGAATGCATACATTTCTGAAAATGTGAATATGTTTTGAACGGAAGATTGTAGAATTTTTATAAAAGCAGATTTCTTGCTAGAATATAAACCTAAGATATATTAAATTCTACTAAAAAGTATTTCCATTTTGGCGAGTAATCATTTTAGCTATCAAGACTTTTATTTCCTTCCAAATTTCACCTTTATTGTCTTTATTCCCGCCATCTTGAATGTTTCTTAAAATTTAAATTTTCTTAATTTTATTTAAGGAATTCCTTCAGTAAGCTTTTTTGCTTACCCCTCAAAACTTTGAGTTTTACTGAATTTCCTACAGCCGTTAGAATAATGTTTTGCATGTGTGAAATCATTACAGTCAAATTGACTGGTATTTGTGAAATTCTCATTATTCTATATCTAGCATTTTGTATTTTAACAAAGTCATATTTTTAACTTCTTCTCATGCCTGGATACTCAAATGAGTCCATATATAAGTAATAACGGTCTATAAAATTTTAGGTTCATGTATTTAGCGTATGCAATCTTTTTTTTTTTTTTTTTTTTATTATTATTTTTCTGATTAACTTGGAAATCCAAACAAATAACCGGTTACTACGAGAATCAATTACCATATTTGTAAAATGGAAAAAAAAAAAGTCGAATTTCGGAAAATTTGAAGCAAATGCTTCTGTTTTTAGATGAAGTATAATTTAATTACTTATAAATGACCATGTTAAAATAAATGAAAATGAAAAGAAAAATTCTCTGATTTTAGTAATATAAGTATCTTATTAAATATCTTGATTCTTAATTCCGTGTTCTAAATTATATCTATTAGTTTCCAATTTCAATTCAATACGAAAATTTAGGTTTTTTTTCGGATTTAAAAAAAAAAGCTATTTTCTGTAAATATCAAACCGAATGTTTGTGAGTGTTTGTTAGAAATCTAATCCGTTGAATGCAATTCTTTGAAATTTTACGTAGATATTCTTAAAAGTTTGAATTGAAATATACGCTATGCACAAATTTGAAATCATGAAACAAAATATAGGGTACTTTACTTAATTTATATTATCTGTAAAGGAAAGTATTTTAAAAAAGAAATACATTAGAATGTCCTTTCAGCATTTTAGCCAATATTGAATTTGATTACAAACTATAAATGAATGCGTAACAAAAATTCACTTCTTGATTTTCTATGTCTAGCCATTATTTCGATGAATTTATTGTTTGTAAGTCTTTCATGAATTTAATTTGTATATTGCTTTTAATACTTTCGTCAGGAACCGGTGTATGTGTATGGTATTAAGTTCGGTTGATTGATTGTTTTATTAACGTAGCACTGAGAAGCAATGCGAGGGCTGTTGGCGACGCACCTCGTAATTCTGAGTCTTAGTCAAGTGACGAGGACGACACTTAAGCTGGCAACTCCCTCTCCAAACTTCCACACCACATCACGGGAGGATTTTGAACCTCAACAGATTTTGCATGCATCAGCCCTGCTTACACGGCGGGTTCTTAGAGCATCAGAGCTCTTGCCCACAAAACCACTGGCCACGAGTCCGTAACCGTGACACTAGGCTTCCATTCCTACGGTATTAAATTCGAAAATTATATTTTCAAATGGTAAAAATTGCTTATATTCGAACTTATTCTTCAATTTCTTTCTCATTATACTGTACATTGAAAACGCATGAAATGTATTATGACTCAAGAATTTCTTAAAAACATTGCAATTCTCAAATTTCCCTCAATTCATTTTATTTTATTTTATTTATTTATTTATTTATTTTGCGTTGTAGATGACTAAATCATAAATGGTGGCGACTAAACACAAACATTCCGTAATTTTAAAATTACATCAGTTTTCACGCGTTAAGAGACAGTCAGATTTAATTATTTATTTATTTATTTATTTTGTTTAACAAATTTTGTTAATTTGTTTCATTATTTTTTTACGTTTATTGCAGTATTAAATGTTAAAATAACCCATTTTAAGGCACATTTTAACAGTTGTAGCATAGCCATTGAAATGCTATTGTAATACTATTATATACATTAAGAATAATTGATGTATCATCTTGAGAATTCTCTGAATACATTATGACGCAAAAAATATTTAGATGCGCTGCAATTCTCTGGATTTTTTATAGTTGACGATTAAATCGTAAACGATGGTTAGTTAATAAAAATGAAACTTTCTTTTGAATTGAACCTTTTTTAGCTCATTCAAATGCAGTCAAATTTAAATATTTTATATAATGTTAAAGATTATAAAAATTGAGATAATTTTTAAACATATTTTAATAAATGTAACACTGACATAGAAACGGTAATGTAATAAATTATACTATGGTAAATTTTGAATATTTGTATACTTATGCATAATATAGTACAGTATAAAATCTGTAACAAATTCTATAAGAATTCGCAGAAATGATCTTCAAAGGTTCCATTCTAAGCCAGATTTTAGAATATGCTATTGATTTTCTAGTTAATTGAATTTTTTAGCTTATTACTGTGATTATTATTTTCTTAAAATTTGACTGTTGAATATTTTCTACATTGTGCGTATGTGAGTGTAATGACTGCACTTAAATTTAATTTAATTTCTTAGTTTATCCCATACTTTAAATATCGCAGGAAGGAGTTCATCATTATTTCCTGATACAATTCCATTTAATATTTTAATTTATTCGATCACGCGCTATAAATCTGCATGAATCAATATTCTTTCAACATTTCAAACTCGTAGGGATGACCTCTAATAGACCTCCTGTCTCCACATGAAATACCTAAAGATTCCTGTATCTAATACGACGTGATCTGAATAATTCTTGTATTAACTCCTAAAACAGGGAAAATTTTGCTATGTTCTGATTTAACCACTGAAGCGAGTGGACACATATTGCGTTTCGTCCCCCGCTGTCTTGATGTATTGCCTCTCTCTCATATTATATTGAAAATTAATTATTTAAAATATATATATTGAAAGTTCTTTATTGTGCTACGATTGACGTAAAATATTTCAAATACAATATTTACAAATTAACAAAAATTTAGTATCGATATTTAATTGTATGTGTGTATGTAAATTTTTCAATATATATTTTAGAATTTTTTTAAGAAAACTGTTAAATATCATGGACCTGCTATTTAGCCTTATTTGATTGATAATAATATGTAAACAATTGTTGTTAAATTTGTAATTAATCTCCAGAAAGTGGATATTATTAATAGAATATTTCATGTAATAGAAAGTTTGTATCCCTCCCATGTTGTTATTATTTCAGGACAAAATAATGATTAGCTGGGATGGTTTTAGGAACAATATTATTTAATACTTGACACGTTCCACAACACAAGACAGGATACAAAACATATAAAAAAAAAAAACACAGATTCACGAACATTACTCCATCATTCTGCTAAAGAAGTCTCTCTCCTTCATCGTGCTTGCGCTTATCTTCTAACTCAAAAAGAACATGTAGTGCCATCTGGCCACCGTTTAATAGTACATGGTAGTTAGCGCTAAATTACGGTGTTACATTCCTTCCCTTATACTTTCGAAGGTCTCGGCGAGGTGGTGTAATATCAGACATGTTATTCTCTCTAACAGTTCCTCTAGGAGTCAATGGTAGCTTTCGAGGTCTTCCTCTTCTCCTGAGAGGCACTACAGGAGATTGGGTCTCAGCGTTCATATTACTCAGAAAAGGCATTAAAGCTGATACATGGTAAACACCTAAAGTTCATCAAGTTTGTCACAACTGGCTACCATAAAGGTAGTAGGGGATCTCTGGGATAGCACAATGTGGGGCCCGTCTTTCCTAGGCATCAGTTTTGCACTCTTATCTTGACTTGCTTTACTCAATGGGTGAAGCCTTACCCAAACTAGATCATTAGTTTTATAGATAAGACTTGGTTTACGTGATTTGTCTGCAAATGTTTTTCGACGATCTTGACTCTTCTCAATATTTTCTCTTATCTCTGACATATATCCTTCAAAACGCTTTAAATAGGGTGTGAATTCCGGTACAAAATTATCACTAGAGATGACAGACCGAAGATCAGTACTTACGTGATCCAAAGTACGTAATTCTCTGTCAAAAGTTAGGTACACTGCCGTGTGATTTGTGGTCTCACATTTTGCAGCATTCATTGCAAATCTAATAGCTGGAAACTTTTCATCCCATAATGTATGGTTGTTAGCTACCATCATTGCCAAGCGAGGTTTAAAATCTCTATTTTTGCGTTTGACTGGATTTGCCTGAAGGTGATATACAGGAATGAGACTTTGAATTATATTCAAAACAAAACATAACTGTGGCATTACCACACTAACAAATTGAGTCCCATTGTCACTTATTAGAGGACGAGGCAATCCAAATCTTAGAAAAACTTAGATCTTTCTTTAATGGGAATAACTCTACCCATTTTGTTGTGCAATCCTCCACTATAAATATCCATTTCTTGTCTTCACTCGTTTCTAGTAGAGGACCAAAAAGGTCAATAGCTATACTTTCAAATTGTTGACCTGGAACTGGGGTCTGTAAAAGATCAGCAGGTTTTTTTTTTTTTTTTTTTTTTTTTTTTTGTGGCTTTATATCTAATGCACTCAGCTTAACTTTTCACATATTCAGTAATATACTTCCGCATACCAGTTCAGTAATATTTTGAGGATATTCTAGAAAAAAGGTCCCATCAGCTCCATAATGCGCAGCAATGGGATCATCATGATGTAATTTTAATATCTTCTCTCTCTCTCTCTCTCTTTCATGAGAAGGGACGACTAATTGAGCTTCATCAGCTTCAGGATGTGGTGAATACCGGTAGAGTAGGCCTTGGCTCATAACGTACCCTCTTTCAGTCCAATTGTCAAAGTCAACTCCCTTGTTGGAATTTTCAAAGCAATCAATAATCTTGTTTAATTCTAGATCCTTCGATTGTTCAGCCCTAAGTTCACTAGCAGTTCTTGTAGGGAAATCAATATCTATAGCTTTTAATTCACAAGCGGTTTCTTCGTCTTTAGCTACAGGCCTGGAAAATATGTCTGCAATAACATTGCATTTCCCTGGAAAATAATCAGCCTTCAGAATGTAAGATTGTATCTGGAGTGCCCATCGGACTAGTCTTCCAGTGAGAGACGTTAAACTCATTAGCCACTTTAATGATTGATGGTCTGATGCCACTGTAATTTTTGCGCCTTCAATATAGCCTCTAAATTTGTTTAGGCCCAGACTACAGCAGAGGCTTCTCGCTCAGTTGTTGAATAATTTTTCTCAGCAGAGCTTAAGAGTCTTCTGGCATATTCTATAGGCTGTTCATCGGCTGGACTTTCTCCTTGTAGAAGAACTGCACCTAAAGCATAAGGGCTAGCATACGTTCGGATGATAAAAGGTTTTGTATCATCAATTTGTCTCAGTACTGGAGGGGTTATTAAACATCGTTTCAGAGTCTGGAAAGCTTGTTGTTCATTTTCACTCCATGTCCAAGAAGTTGCAAGTTGCTAAGGGGTCTAGCGATATCTGAAAAATTCGGGATGAATTTTCTATACCAACAGGTTTGCAGAAATGATTGTAACTGCTTAACATTTTTGGGATAAGGAATGTTTTGTATTGCTGCAGTTGTATCTTTATCCACCTCTATTCCTTTAGTAGTTATCCATAATCCAAGATATTTCACACGGGAGCAGACAAACTTACATTTTTCTCTGTTGGCACATAATTTAAATTTTTTAAGTCTGTCAAAGACTATTCTTAAGTCTTCAATTTGCTGTTCAAAGGTTTCAGACAGTACAACGATATCATCTAAATATATCAAAATGTTTGTTTTGGGTAATCCATTACGAAACTGGTCCATAAATCTCTGGAAGGTTGCTGGGCCATTGCACCTAATGTACCTAAATGTATCAAAGGAACAGACGAATGCAGTCTTTGATCTGTTGGGTTGATTTCTACTTGATCATAACCAGATTATAAGTCAAGAGTAGACACAAAAGCAATATATTTTGCATCATGTAACAGGGCATCCATGAGAGGCAATTGATATTTGTCAGGTAGAGTAATCGCATTTAGCTTACGATAATCTGTACACAATCTAACAGTTTCATTTGACTTTGGAATTCAAACTACTGGGGCTACATACGGTGATTCGCATTCCTCTATTATATTATTGCCCAACAGGTTTTCAATTTCTTTCTTTAAAAGTTCTTCCCTGCTTGGAGATAGTCTGTAAGGGGCAGTTGAAACTGGCGGGTGGTCAACTGTGTTGATAAATTATTTTACAAATGGAGTTGGTTCCCCCTCTATCCTGAAAACATCTTTATTTTCACAAGCAAGACTATTAAGATATTTCTTTCTTCTGCATCAAGGTCCTATCCTTCTGCTTCATGTAAATGGAGATCACTGGTTTCAGTTTCATCTGCAGGGTTGCTCTGTACTGGAACATCACTGGAAATTGAATTTGTGGGACCAGAACTATACTATTCATTTCGACAGGACTATCGTTTGTAGGCAAGGCAATATCTTTTGCAAAGATATTCTGCAGTTTGGTTTGTCACCAAAATACCAATAGTTCTTACGCATGTTCATAACAATTCCTGACGTCTTTAAAAAGTCAACATCTAGTAGAGTCTGGTTCCCCTTTGCATGTGGCAGAAAAATTAAATCAGTTTGAAAAGATCGTCCACATTTAGTGATTAGCACTGTAGCCTTTTGAACAAGTTGAAGAAAGATAAAGTTCAGTGAATTTAAATTTATTATTTATTAAATTAAAAATTATATTAAATTAAATTATGATATTAAATTAAATTATGGTATTAAATTAAAAATTTAAACATCAATTCTCCACCAGCTGACTAGCTGGCTCCAGTGTCAGCACAAACTGTGCCTGTAGCTTCATGAACTTCAATGTCGAGTAGAGTTACTGGAGAGGTAACACAAGTGAACACCTGTATGGCATTAACAGAAGCCCGCTCTTTCCTTAATGAACATTTTGGACATTTCGCCTTCATGAACCCTGGATTGCCACAACCATAACAAGAAATAGGTGGGCGGCAAACAGTGTTGTTGACATTTTGTGATTGTATGCAGCTAGAGTTAGAAAAAGCACTGTTGTGGTTACCCGAAATATTCTTTTCCGTTTTGGTGGAATGGTTTTTCCTAAATTCTAGATTATTTGTATATCTAGGAAACCGAGGTTTGTATAGCTCTTGTATTTTGGGGAAATTTGCTACTTTTTGTGAAGGAGGTTTTATATTTTCATATAAGTCCAGCTTTTCTACTAGCACAACAGGATCATTAAGTTTTTCCCAACTATCTAAATAATGATTCTTATATTCTGGTGGACATTTTTTCTTAATTTCATCCCCAATGATGAGATCTGTTAACCTTCTAAATGAATTAATTTCTAATTCCTTTAGCCAACCTTCAAAGTAAGTTCTATGCTCAAAAAAAGAAATCTTCCCAACTGGAATGAGCCCGTTTCTAATGCCTACTAAAGAGAACTCTAAATCAGTCTGCTGTTAGCTTAAATCTTTGCAATAATATATTGCGAATATGGGCATAATTTCTGAACATCTCTTCTGGTTCTCTCGCTATCAATCTGGCAATATCACTTGGAAGGAGTCCAGTTAAATATGTCACCCAAAAATCTGCAGGTACATTCAGAAGCTTCATCTGCCTTTCAAACATTATTAAGAACAATTACATGTCATCTACATCAGGAATAAATGAGGATAACACTGTTTTCAAATCAAACCTCATAGGGTTAAAATTGATTTGAGTAGTGTTATCTATGGACTTTAGAGGATTTTGTGCCTGCAATTTAAGCTTTTCAAGCTCAGATGTTAGTTGCTTGTCATCCCTTTCTATTTTCCTTATTGATTCTGGAAATAAATGCCATTTTATCTGATACAATTATCCCACGTTGGGCGCTAATGTATCCCTCCCATGTTGTTATTATTTCAGGACAAAATAATGAACAGCCGGGATGGTTTCAGGAACAAATATTATTTAATACTTGACACGCTCCACAACACAAGACAGGATACAAAACATATATAAAACACAGATCATCATTCTGCTAAGAGTCTCTCTCTCCTTTATCGTGCTTGCGCTTGTTTTCTAACCCAAAAAGAATATGTGGCGCCATCTGTCTACCGTTTAATAGTACATGGAAGGTAGCGCTAAATTATAGTGTTACAAGTTTAATTAATTGTTATTCTTTTTTAATGTTAATTTATTTTTTACAATTCATCCACTTTCATAGAAGCACGAATAAACATTACAAATCTAATACGTTTATAGTAACTGTATCTAATCAAATATTTTTTTATTATTCTTCGTGATGAAAAGTAGGCTTTCTTTTTATGTAAACTATTGAATTTAAATATAGCCAATGCATCGATTCTATGTGCTTGGTTTTTAACAATAAATTTGAATGTCTTAAAATATTTTCGATGAGAACTACCAAATTAGTTAGCATTTTAAATTAATTTATATAACTTTTTCTTATACAAGGGGATACAATACAGTTTTAATTTTTCTGAGAAATAACAGAGAACTGTATAAAACTTTTTCTGCATATTAATTGATGCTTATGAACATAATGTTGTTACTTACAGCTGTAAATATTGATTTGCTTGATTTCGTCAAGCCTGCAAATAACCTGCAGTATAGTCTAAGTTTTAATAACTATTCCGGGGTATCGTTGAGTTTTAATTACTATTACAAAATAAAATGCCAAGATAGAAATTTAATTATCAATTTTTAATCATTCTTCATTAAGAATTAAGGCACATTCACCATCCAGAGTTATAGGTTTCTCCCAACGTTTCTTGACCTTTCGAAGTCCGTCATTGCAGAACTGGCTGAATTCCAGATTTCTCTACACTGTGATTTTCTTTAATCTGCGGCTTCTTGAAACCAAAGTAATCAGCATTAATAGTTGTAATTTACAACATCGTGTACATAAAAATCAATTAATATGCAGAATAAATTTTATCTATAGATGTATCGGTTGTTTCTAAATGTTAATTAAAACTTCAAGCTACCCCCTCGTACATAGTTTCCATTCATTTTACATCTTTACATGCTCCTTTGCAGAATATTTTTGCATTTTCTTTAATCTCCCTTCATTACTTTTTTTTCCTTCTATGGCTCATAACCTTCGTTTAAAATTTTATTTTGTCGTTAATCATCCAGTACTCAATTATAGCAAATTATGTGACTCGAGTTAACTGACAATGTTTGATCATTATGCTAAAAGAAACAATAATTAATCAAGCGTTTTATATTTCATAATTAAAATTATGTCTTGTTTCATATAAATATATATAATGAAAGCCAAATAAATAATAAAACTGCCATTTATTTTATAATATTATAATTATTTTAGTGTAGTGGATGAGTTGTGAAAGAACGAGAGATGAACCTGAGAGAAAAAGGGGGAAAAAATGTTCTCATATTCCTGATTACTAATAATACTGGGCTATATCAATAACACTTTCGTATAAGGTAGGTATTTATTTTTACTATATGTCTGAAAATCTGATTCACTTCTACCGTGATTATCAAAGAATATATCTTACTCTGCGTAATAAAAATGAAAAATAACACCGGTAAAAAACGAGTTTTTTAAACATGGGTTTCCTTTCGAATTTCGCACTTTGCGTAACATTTGGCGACTTCGCGAGAAATTGGCGTAAAATTTATTTCTTCAAAATATTAGTTTTAATCAATTAATTTTATTAATTATAATTAAATTATCGTATTGATATCCAAAACAATCGTGTATAGAAAATTTCAGTTCAATTGAGTGCTTTAAAATGTGAGAAAAAAGCTTTTAAGGTTTTGACCAGAAAAATTACAATGTGAGTTAAGAAAAATCCATTAAAATAAAAACTACGGAGAAAACAATTGAAATTCGTGATGTTATACATTTACTACTTGTTAGTATCTTTGCATATGAAAATATATAGGGATGAAATTATTTTTATTATCTGATTGCTATTATTTATGATAATCGTCCTTAGCAAAATCAGATAATATGTTTTAAATATTGCATTCTTTAGATACGTTTCAGTTTCCTTGTTTACATCTAATAATAAATTATAAATTTGTGCATCAACGCTTCTATTTAGCAGCCATTTTGAATATATAATATAAATCTATGGAATTTTTACTAAGCTTCTCAAGTCTAACTACTGCATTTATTTGATTGTAATAAATGCTACTCTCCCATTATCGTGTTCGCGGTTAGGTTTTTTTTTTTTTTTTTAAATGTGATTGTCAGCTCTTTGAAGAATATTTATTATATCAGGAACATCAAAAATAGAATCAAACATTTTTAGTCAAACGTAGCGTAGTTTGTGTGCTTTAATGTTTATATATATATATCTCTTACACACACATAATACTATATACAGGGTGTTTTTAAACTTATGGGCAAAATTTTAAGGGATCATAGAAAGCATCTAAACCAAACAATTTTCACACATAATGCATAAGCGGAGAGCAAGCGGCGAACCGCTAGATGGCACTGTAAAGGAAAGCATAAACCGTGGTTGATTGGTTTTATTAACGTCGCTCTAGAAGCAACGCGAGGGCTATTTGCGACGGACCTCGTAATTTTGAACATCGGTCAAGTGACTGGGACGACACCTGAGCTGACACCTCCCTCTTTTAACTTCCACATCACACAGGCTCGAACCCACGATTCGATGAAAACCGCCGGCCATGAGTCCATTTCCATGACCATTAGGCTACCGTGGCCTTATTTAAAGTGAAAAACATTTGAACCAGCAATTTTCAGCGTAAAATGCGGAATCCACGGTAGAAATGGCGATGTTTAAAAAACCTCACGCCTTATGCTTACAACGTCTTCTAGAGGTTCGCCGCTTGCTCTCCATCAATGCATTGTGTGGTGAAAATTGCGGGTTCAAGTGTTTTCTATCAGCCCTTAAATTTGTGTCCATGTAGTCCATGAAACACCCTGTACACGATTAACTTTATTACAAATGATTTCTTAGACTCCATACACAATTTCTGTTTCCCAGAAGAGAGAGAGAAAATACAAGAAAAAAAATTAACTGTGCTATTCATTGAATGTTATGATATTATTGAAAAAGCTAAGGAATTTAATAATTCAGACAATATATTTCACCTGTCTTTAATAATGAGGATACTTTTGGAATATTTTGTCAGCATTTTGTTCATTGTTCGTTCACTTCTTCCTTAGTAAGGGGTATTAAAGACGGACCTAGTAATTTTGAACCATGGTTAAGTAACGAAGACGACACCCCACTCCTCTAACTTTCACACCATCCCATCGAATTTGAGACTCGGCAGAATTAATATACTAGAGTTCCTCTACACGACGGGTCTTGAGTGGCCTCAGAACTGGGACCGAACTCCCGATCATGACCCCTCGGCTAGTTCAGCTGACCTGAGGATTTTAGATTATGTTCTTTTTTATTTTAAGTTCTGTTAGCAGCATTCTGTATTCTACTTTTCTGGAAATTTTCTTTTCTTTCTTTTACAGGAATAACTGAATTGAATGCAAAATATCGCCTCAGTGACTCGATCATCCTGATTTGAAATACGAATGTGCGTGCCTGATTTTGAGTTAGATTTCGAAGAACAATTTGTGTGACGTAAATTATGGGACGCTGCTATTTTTTCCATTAATGATAACTGTTGCAAGGAATTTTATCCTTTAAATTATTGAGAAACTGTCAGATTTTTCAAACTTTTTTATCGCTTTTCATTGTAATCATTTAAAGTAATTCGTTATGGATCCCTCTCCGTCTTCGTGCCATGGCATTGGCTTAAATTCGACTGAACAGCAAAGTACTGAAGACAAAAGCGTGATGATAAAAACTACTTTCGATCTTTTGAAAGATGGAGAGACGAAGATTAAACTAAGCGAAGAGCATAAAAGTGTGATTTTAATACTCGGCAACACTGGAAGTGGCAAATCAACATTTACTCAGTGGATTGCAGGAGATAATAGCAAATTAATTGCAAAGGAAGTGCGAGAGGGCACAGGCGAATTTATTATAGTCGATAACAATAGGATCGGCAACTCTACGATAAAATCTAAGACAGTGTTTCCCGAATTAGTCATAGACGCTAAAACGAATTCTGCTTATTATGACTGTCCTGGATTTAGTGATACCAGCACCGCCAATGACATAGCAACGACTTATTTTATCAAAAAAGTAGTGGATAATGCCGACAGTGTGAAAATTATTTTTCTTGTCAGTTATCCATCGGTTAGGAAGGGAGTCGACAGACTGGATTTTATGAAATTGGTGAGACATGCCACTGATCTGGTGAAAGATATCGACAAATTCAGGAACAGCATCTCTCTCGTTGTTACCAAAGTGGATAACCAGTTCGTAAAACAAGGCAAAACTTTTAACTTGGTCGGAAGTGATAAAGTCATTGAAGCTATTGCTGATTTTTTACGAGAAGTTGAACAGGACTTGGACAGAATGAAACTCGATCCCGCTAAAGATCGAATATTTCTCGAGAGAGCAATAAAATTTGTAAGCGTTTTATTGGAAAGAGACGGTGATCGCTATTCAAGAATAGGAATATTTAGAAGACCAGACGAACCAGGGCCTTTAAGTAACATCGCTTTACTGCAAGATGGAAAACAGCACATCGAGATAATAATACACGAGATACTTCGATATACGAAAAAAGACAACGACGATTTCGGTTATACTGTTTCCGAAAGGTCGAAGAACGATATAGGTGATTTAGTAGAATCAATTAACAAAAGCATCTGGTGTGATGTAAATACTATAGCAAATGAAATTGACGAATATCATCGCAATTTGACCGAAAGAGTTCGTACTAAAATTAAGTCATTCGTCACTAGTTCGATCTCAATTAATGCAGATCCATCTGAAGCCCAATGGCTTTCAACGAAGCTCAGAAATGGAAATAACATTGCGTCGAATCTAGCAGAAATGGGCAATGTGACCGATATCGAAGATTTAGCGAGAAAGCTTTCTAGTATTATCACTGATGATACGAAGACATTTGAAGTTCCTATATCAAACGTTGTAAATCAAGGGAAATATTTCACCTTTTTACAAACTATAAGTGATGATAAATTAAGTACATGGCCTTGGACAGAATTATTCAAAGGTGTACTTACGTATCTTTCTGAATCAAGGAAAATTATACAAGACGATGTCGAGGATGTAGCAGATCAGCTGATAAACCTAATACGAGCTAACATCGATCAGACGATTGTCGCAATGCAAGAACATTTCGAAAGAAACATGAAGTCATTCGAAATTCAAAAGTTACCCGATAAAACTGGAAAAGATTACGATATGTTGCTACTCATGTCGAAACAAATAAATGATCTAACAAATACAGAGGACGTGTCAAAAACAATATGGGACGTTACAAATAACCTAGGCATGTGTGTACCCAAAAAATATTTACGAAATATTACAAATTACGGAAAATACTTCAAATTCTTACAAACTATCACCGAAAAAGAATTAAAAGACGTATCGTCGACGTGGGTACATTCTTTCGAAGGCGTCGTTAGATATCTAAACGAATCAGAATCGTGGTACAACTTTTTGAATGATTTGTATTTAAAATTTTCTAAGTACGAAATACAGAAGGAGAGACACAAATATAATGTCGCCGATCTTCGAAATTGGGGGAAGTTAGGAGAACAGTCAGGAATAGAAGTCAAGAGTAGTACTTATGAATTGTTTCTAAGTAAAATAGCGAATTACGAACTGAGAGAATTCGATAACATTAAAAATATCACAGTCACAGGATTGAGGTTAGAAGAATTAAACCGCGTTCTGAGCATGACGTTGAGACATGAAGTAAGTATGTCATGCAAAGAGCCGTACATATCCTTTAAGGGAGACTACATCAATATCCAAGAGACCATACTGAGCGGAGAGAATAATACAAAGGTGGACAGGACATGTCTGAATTATTCCTCTTTGTTAGAATCTGGAAAATTCAAAGCTATAAATATATTTGCCTTAAATACAGTATTTATCGACTCGGATCTGTCACGCGAAAAAGTGAAGTTACCTCTGACTGTCATAGCTCCGAAATGGGAAATCGTGGGCACAAGACGAATAAATCTAAACGGTGCAGATGCAAAATCACATTTCAACGCCAAGGCAAGTGATGGTTACCGACAAGGTGATAAAGGGGAAGATGGCAAACCTGGGGAACCGGGAGAAACCGGAGGAACTTTTTTCGGAATCGGTGGACAGTTTGAAAATGGTTCAAAATTAACAATCACTGCAAACGGAGGAAAAGGGAGCTCTGGGCAGAACGGTGGAAATGGTCAAAGCGGGATGAGTGGGATGAGTCCTTGGATACCATCATCATCCAGTGCTTGTAATGATCTATGCGATAATGGGAAAAAAATTAATAATTTCAATTGTGAGAAAATTATCGAAGAGCCTCAGAAGGGTGGTTCGCCGTGGTTCAATATGCCCCTTCTGACTGCAACCGTCATTATGGTTAATTCTGTAAGCAATTCTTATGATTACAAAATGTTCGGAAGGCCTGGAAGAAAAGGAGGAGACGGGGGAAACGGCGGAAAAGGAGGACTAGGAGGAAGGGAGGGAATCATCACAATACTTGAACTAGACGAGTCAGCAGGGATATCAAGACGTACTGAGAACGGAACAGAAGGACAGGATGGCTTTGGTGGAAGTGGAGGAGAGGGCGGTCGCAATGGAAATCACATAATCGCACGTTGCACTATTACTGAACCGAAGGGTATTTCATTTCTTTTCAGTTCAACGACAATCTCGTGGGAAGTGAAATCTACAACAGAAAATGGTAGAGGCATCCCAGGCAAAAGTGGTAAAGATGGTTATAATATTTTACGAAGGAATTATCCAAACACAGCGACTATCATCGAATCATCAGCCAATATTATGAACGAGTATAAAAAATTTTTAAGAGAAAACTTAATTGATCGATATAAAAAATATCCTCTAACTCAGTTCCTTGATCAGTTAGAAAGTAATGACAAGATTAAAAATGAATACGACACTCTAGGATTGATAAATGAACTGCAGACATTGGAGAAGCAGTACTACAAATTAAATGAAGAAATTAACTTTCTCCCATTTTATCAATCTTTGTTGAACAGAATAAACGAATATGCAAAAAGTCTCAAAGAGAATGAAAATTCTGATAAGTACCTCAAGGTTCTTAAATATCTGTATACAGCCACTCAAGGTCAGATTTACAATCTGAAAGACAGCCCGGCATCTGATTTAATAATAGATACTCTGGGGTATTTAGACATAATTAAGGACGACATTCTGATTCTAAAAGATTTAAAAAATACGAATATTAAAGCCGATATGATAAAAAAGTTTAAAGACTACTATAAAAGGAGCATTGACGACAAAATAAAAGAAGCCGAAACTTTCATTAAAGAACAGCTGATGCCCGAAATGGAACATATCAATATTCAGATCGAAAGTGAAATAGATTCATTGATTGACGAAACAGTAGAGTTGAAGAAACAGGCTAAGGAAGAAATAGTAGACCTTGTCAAGAAAAAGGAGGAAGTAAGAAGAAAGTTCCAACTTAGAGGAATATTTAACTGTATTAAACTCATTGCACAAGTAGCTACTTTCTTAAGCCCAATTGGAAAAGTTGTCGGCTTGGCAACAGGAACGGCAACCTCGATTACAGAATCTTTGGTTTTGGACAAAGAAGTTCAAACAGATGTCCCAAAAAATAAAGTACTCGATCTCCCATTACTAAAAGATCAAATCAAAAATATCAGAACTAAAAAATTCGCCTACTTCGGTGATCTGCTGGAACAAATTTCTCGAGAAGCAAATGAACACCTCGAAGAGTTAGGAGATCTACCTTTAAAAATAAATGATTTGAAAAACAGGTTAAATGACGCTACAGAGAATGGATTTGATTTGACACAAATCAAGACATTAGAGGACGAATTAAAGCAAGAATTAAACAGGAAAGGAGAAGAAATGGAAGTCGAAATTAAGGTCTCTAATAAAAAAGGTGCAAACGCATTAAAGGTAGTTAAAAATTTCGAACAAATAGCAAAACTCGGTTCACTGTTCGTCGATATTATAAATCAAAAGAAGGATGTAGAACAAAGAATCGATGCAATTAACAGTGCCATTCAAGAAGAAGAAAACAAATTTCACAAACTTGAGGAATATGAGGATCAAATTTACAGTACAATTGCTCCCATGCTCCAAAACATTGAGAATTATCTCGATGACGTAAAAAGCAAACTGTCATCAAAGTCTCAAGTGGCTCTCGACGTCACCAAATGGCGCGTTCAAAGCACACTGAAGGATGTGAAACTGCAAATCAGTAACTTAATTCGACAGTTTGAATTTAGTGATACTACTTTGGAACGGAGTATAGAAAAACTTGATGAAGTCATGACCACTTCAATCAATATATACGATCGAATACAAAGTTATCAAAAAGATCAAAACCTTGCGAATTTTATCGCAGATATAAGTTCTGTGGCTGCTAATAATATCTATATTACTGATCCAAATCTTAACCAGGCCGTGAATTATCTGGATGTGCTCATAAGATCTAATCTGGTACTTAGAGAGTACAAAGTCGCAATAAATGCACTGAAGCAATGGGTATTTCCGTTTGCTCATAACTATCTGGAAAAGTCTCAGCTCCCGTCGCACTTCGAATTAGACGGAAATATGGATAATGCAGTGTCCACTGCTGTGGAACAAATCGATAAGGTGAGAAAGAAAATAAACTTATATAAAAAGTTCGTGACGAAGAATGATGAATACAAACACACAGGAGAATTCAGCAACCGTTTCATTTCCTCAAAGCCATTTTATGTTTGGAGAAACGAGCAATACAAAAGCGAAATTTCAAAACTCTTATCGGGACAAGAAATTGCTTTAAAAGCAGACGTGAGGCATTCCGACCCTAATAAGGATGCGATCAAGTTTAGTTCCGTCGACATAAACTTCAAATCCGAAAATAAAACGATACAAAATCAAATAAACAATACATTATTGGGATTCGACATTAGGATAACTCACATGGGTAATTCTTACTATAGGTATGTCGATAAAATTTATTTAATAACGAGCCAAAATGTAACAATATCGCATTCTTTCGACAAATATGATTCTGCAGAACCCATTCGTAAAAATGATGTGTACGACAAGATCAAGTTGGGTAATTTAATGCTCAGTCCGTATGCAATGTGGAAAGTACAATTGATTAATGCAACTAATGAAATTCCCTTCCATGAACTAGAGATCTATAAAGATAAAATTGATTTGGAATTGATCGGTAGTGGCAGTTACGTAGATAAAGTACTTAATGTTATAGTCCCCATAGACAATGAATACGAAGCTATTGAAACACTTGAAGGTAAACCATTTTTAGAGAATGGAAATAAATGCACAGATTCGAACAGACGTTACGGGAGGTCAGTCGACCACCACAATGAAATTATCAGTCACTTTACTACTAGTGCTGCTTCAAGACCCTCATCAATAATCAATTATGTGGGTAATCTGCTGAAAGTTTGCATTACGTCAAACATATTGCCTTCAATATATCAATTATTTTTGCCAAAGGGAAACGGCGACGATACGCTTAATGAAAAGCCAGTTTTGCCGTCCAAAATGATGGAAAGTGAAGTGAAATGCAGTTCAGGTGTTATTTCTTTTGTTCTTACGAGGCAAGTAAATGAAATGGATGGGGTTGCGCTGGAAAGTGAAACCACCAGAGAATTTACCGTACCAGATTCGCTCATTAAAAAAAATAATTTCATTAGTGGTGACGAGGGAATAACTAAAAGGAATTGTAATCCCATATTCTATGACAATTCTGATTATTCCAATAGCTACTCAAAACACTCTTTAGATGGTGAACAAGACATCCAGTTTGTTTCGGTGCCAAATATAAATTACTCATTGTTGCTCGCTGATTTAATCACCAGGTCTATTACGGGTGAGAAATACAAATATCCAGCCCACACATTATCGTCACAAGAAACAATACAGAGAAAGATAAACAATGGCATAATACGAAATGAATTGGACGCAAGACGGAGTATTGCAACATTGATGCGTGAAACGGAGAGCACGCGAGAAAATTCTTGGATAAGTACTATAAAGACTTACGTAAAATCTTCACTTTCATGGCTTGGTTTAGTGGAAGAAGAAAATGGCGATCATTATATTCAAGACGTAAGAAATCTGTTTGCTCAACAAGGACTTTAGTGTAAATATTTTGAGATTGTTTCACTGAACTCAAAATATCTGTCGTTGAAATTTGTTGCTTTGCTTTTATCAAGTATAAACGACTATTCGTTTATGTTTGTGAATAAAATTTTACAGAAATCCAAATGTTTTGAGAATTTTGCGATAGTTTTCCTTACTTAGTAGTTTACTATAGAGCGTGAAAATTTACTTGGAATATTAAATCGATATTTCAGAACTGCCTAAAAGAGCGAAAGAGAACATGTCGCGTTACTTTTATGTAGCGGTAAGCAGCTAAAATTATTAATCGATAGATTAACTTACAACAATTATTTTCATTTTAAAATCAGAATTATTTCCTTGCTACTTACACCGTTGAATTACATTTTGTGTCTATTTTAAGAGTATATATACAATGATGCTTCAGAGCCCCTAAATTAACCTAGATCCAATATTTTCCCTTTAGAATAGTAAAACTAGATTAATCCGTTCGTGGGTCTTATGAACTGAAAATTTCAAAATGATTTCAGCAGTAACTACACTCGATTTTATGGCAAGGTGCAGAGGGAGGGGCGAATTACCTTCTATGGTATCATTATATAATAGCGTTTTTGTGATGACAGCAGAGGAGCTGATATCACGATAGTGATGTCATCAGAGTTCCAAGATGATCTGATGAATGTCGCCGAGGGTTGATTGTTTATTAACGTTGTATTTAGAAACAACACGAGGCTATTGGTGGCGAATGTTGTAATTTTGAGACTCGGTCTAATGACGAAGCCGAAACTTAAACTGGCACCTCTCTCAAAACTTCCACATCATGACAATGGAACGAATTCGGTATATTTAACGTGCTTCGGCCCCACCGTTTACGGCGGGTCTTAAGTGAAATCAGGGCTCGAAACCATGCCTCGATGGAAACAACGCCGATCGCGACCATGAAGTGGGTCACCAGAAAACAAGGAAAATATACGTCCTTCTGGGACGGTAATATATAGCTCTATTACCGTCCCGGCACGCAGAAATATCTAGCCGTAATGACCCCTTGAATAACCGTCATTTAACACATTTGTAGTTTTTTTTAGTTTAGTTTCAATTAACGTCGCACTAAAAGCAACACGAGGGCTATTGGCGACGGACCTTGTAATTTTAAACCACGGTCAAGTGACGAGGACGACACCTGAGATGGCAACCCCCTCTCCTAACTTCCACACCACGACAACGGGAAGACTTTGGGCCACGGCTACACTGCGGGTCTTTAGCAGCCAAGAATCGAACCCGCGACTGAAAGAAAACCGCCGGCCACGAGTCCGTAGCCAGGACCACTAGGCTACCGCGACCATCTTAACATTCGTAGACAAGCAAATTAGGAATGCGTTTCGCACCGTTTACCAGAACTCTATCGGACGTTCGGATTCCGCAGAAGCGTTTGCATACCGTTGGCGGAATTTGCTCCTTTTCCCCCCTCCCCCCGTGGAAGGGGAGGTATCACTGTATATATATTTTCTGATTATATAAATCGTAATGTATTTAGTATGGGGACATTGCTTTGAGAAAATTGGAAATGAATTATAACTTACAATATGTGACTACTATGTATTACAGATTTTGTAATATTTAATTTTCAGTAACATAAGTTTATGAACAATAAGAAGCAACAAGTATGTACCTCATTAAGTTTTCGTCTATCAGACGTTCTGTATCAAGGTTTTAAATAATGTATACTTTAATTGTTTAACACTTAATTCCATTGTAATGTATCGAGTATCAATTTCTTTAGCTGTTATTTGAAAATATCTATCTAGTCACAGTTTTGAATTTTAATATTTAAAATGCTCGAATCCAATGTTTAGAACTATTTTATTTCATGAAACTATATTTTGCACACAATATACAGATAGTTTTTTTTCATTTTACTAACTTGATTCAATTGTATACTTGTTGAATTGTATAAATTCTTTTACGTGCCTAAAAAAGTTTTTTTTTTTTTTTTTTTGGCAGTTTTTAAAAAACTCTTGGGAATGAAAGACTGATTTTTAATTTTGTTTAAAATTGAAGATATTATCTGTATCTTATGCATAAATAAATCATTTTAAGATTCTTGGAGTTTTTGGCATATCACATCTGAAGTACTTTTTATGAAACATTTAATGTCGACTTAGCAAAGAATTCCAATAAAATTTTCATGTTTGCAAAATATTTTGAAATGAGGTATCCACTTGGAAAATATTATTATGACTAATAATAATGTGAGATAATAATAATATTAATCAGAATGTGAGCTCTCACACCTGCACTCTGAACAGAAAATCTAAACTCAGACAAATTTTTTGAAATCAACTTTTCCTTCCTTCCGATAGGTTAGCAACTTAAAAGAACCCGACACTTATCCACTCTCTCCCCAATAGCATTTCGGTAGCAAGAACCAAAAAAAATAGTGAATTTGTTTCTAAACAATTAAATATGAATTTTCTGAACCCCAAATGAAACAACATTGCCAATTAACCAAGCCATCCAGATGAAAATGAGCCTCAATGCCAAAGATGATTTTGTTCGAAAAATTAGCATCTACATGTTTTATAAGCCATTTAATGAACTCTATTTGTTGTGTGTGGTCAGTGGACTTCAGTTCATTCATAAATGAGTCAGTAGACTCGTTTATTTATTCAATTGAACTTTGTAAACATGAAGATGCAAATATTTCGTGAAAATACACAGTAGAGAGGTTCTCGAAATGTCTAATTCTTGACCACTGAACTGCATTGATGTTCCTGGACTCTCAGCAACATTCACACAAGCCACTTCTATGTTTTGTATCGAACAACTTATTGAAAGGCAGTCAGAGTGTTTAAGATCATAAATTGACCCAATATCTCTATATATTTTAATTTCATTACAGTTCACAAAGTTAAATCACTATACTGACCATATGAAAAAATTGAAACTGTAGCTGCCAAACCTGCATTAGTTTTAAAATACTTCTCAACAATGAAAACACATTGTTCTTTCGAGTAGCATTCCGTAATTAATAACCCTGGACTGTCAAATGTCTTTTTTTTTCATTGATGACACTTGGCCACACAAATGAGCCAAATTTAAATTTTGAATGAATTTATAATAACAAGTGGAGAGTAAGTAATGGTTAGGTTTTTCAATACAAAAGCCAAATTCGGCTATTCCGCACCAAACATTCAATTAGAATACAAAAGTTTTTAAAGCATACTAAGATCAAATGATAAATAAAATGCATTATATCAGGATTAAATTCTAAATATTACATAAAAATCCAATTTTATCTAAGAATGCAAACATGATGAGACAGGGGATTTCTCTCACCAAATTAGACAAATTTAAAACAGATGAAAATGTATGAGACTATTGGTTTAATAATCATAGCCTCAGTCAATTAAAAATGATGAATAGTGAATGGGACATGAGAGGAAGAAAATAAGGGCACATTCACAAAACAAAGTGAATAAGTGAAATTTAATGAGTATGTCATATAAATCAAGTCTGGCTATGCTGTGCAACTAACATGTTTTAAAATATACCACAACTTTCCCCCCCTAATTTTTATGAATACATTAAGATAAAATGATAGAAATATATATATAAAACAATGGAAGATAAAAATCAATTTTAAATGAAGTATAAAAGTGCCATTAATATAATTAAAAAAGTAAAATAGTTTCAGTGAAGGGTTTTCCTCATCAAATTGGACAAGTTTTTAAATTAACAAATAGTACTAAATACAATGTACTAAAATATGAACTGTATACAAATACAAT
>BMAW01069769.1:34076-45934 GCA_019974015.1 Nephila pilipes
AAAATATGAACTGTATACAAATACAATGTACTAAAATATGAACTGTATACAAAACATGATTTTAAAAAAAAGGTAACGGTAACCTAAGTCAACAATATATAATAATGTATAATAATAATGTATAATAATAATTGTACAATAATAATTATTATTATTATACAGTTTATCAGTATATTTTGTCAATTAAAACTTTGGAATAATTTTGATAATGTTTCCTCATGTTATTTCACAAGATAAGTAATTTTTGACACGTATTTTTCTGTAAAATCAAGATTGGTTGATTTTATAAACATTGCACTAGAACAACCGCAGCTATTGGACTAGGATAATTTTCCTGAACCTCTCTATGTCAATTTTAAAATAATGAACAGATTTAAACTTTTCATGGACCTTGTTAATAAAATGAAAATATTCCAGATATGAATTATCAGGGATAAAAATATATAATAAGCCAGTTTTTTTCCTGTATTTTTCTTTTGTATTATCCTATATAGGTAAAAAGCAAAATAAAATCTGAATCTGTTAGGAAGAAATTTATTTACAATCCAAAAAAAATTGGAAATGATACATAAAAAAAGATGATATTGATCAAATGAAATGATGATGACAATTTAATCTTTCATCTCTCCATCTTCCTCTTCATCCTCCACACCTCGGACATAAAGAATATTGTTACATCTGACCAAAACCTCTCCTAGGTTTCCTTTGATTTTGCCATCAACATATTCCTCTGTATTTGCAAGCTGAAAAATAATAGAATGACATTAAAATATATCATGGTATACAGAAAATATTACAATACCTTTCATTTTGGGGAAGAGGGAGCAAAGTGAAAAAGCTTAAAGCATTTTGTTACATGAATGGGCATAACTTTATCCAATGATTAATTAAACTGAGGGGGGGGGGATTTTATTTATGCAACAGTCATTTTTACAACAAAAAATAATTTAATCTTTTTATAATTCACAATAAACACAAACAAAATGAAAATAGACAAAAGGAAGGGGCTGAGTTGAGGTCCAAATGATATGCAAGATGGGTCATCTATTAAACCTGTTTAACATCAACAAAAACAATTGTACAATTCACCTAATCTAATTTTGAATTATAAAAATTTACACTGAACTGGAACAATACAATTTATATTTTTGTGGCTTAAAGCAGTCTTAACCCTTTTGTGACAGGCAGCAATATATGCATCAGTTGTAATCATCTTTCATAGCCATTTATCCCATTCATGCATCACTGCAAAATAAGCGCAGGAACCAAGTGATGCACATGTGCATTTCAAGCAGAAACATTTTTTAGATATCTAGATGGCATCCTGTGTCCATTACTTTTGAAATGAACATAGTGTTAAGAGTCCCAACCTCCAATTCGCTCATATTCTGCTTTATTTTGAAATTTTCACATCAGATGTTGAGAGGGAGGAGGGAAAGCATAATGTAAACAAACTGAGCTAAGCTCTTCAAATTACCATGTAAATTAAAAATTCATGTTTCTAGTTTTTCTCCAAATGCTTTTTGTTACTATGTATTGCCCCACCCCTCCCATTTTAGAGTTATACCATCAGTACTACTTCTACTTGTATTGCTTTCGGATACATTTCTATACTTCTATTTTAATTTCGAAAACCTTGACTCCAGTATATTATTTTGAAAAAGCATTGTTTATTAGATGAATATACTCATATGGTCAATGAGCAATAAGAGACATAAATGAAAGGTGATACTAGTACAGACATTTTGTCAGAGACAGATAGTATAGGACTTAGCATTTCTCCATGCTTCAATATTTACCACTCAGCCTTCATTTTAAATTTTGTTACAACTTGTAAACAGTCTTTCTTGAGCATATATATATGTGTGTGTGTGTATACTTATTATTAATAATTGTTATTATTATACAGTTTATCAGTATATTTTGTCAATTAAAACTTTGGAATAATTTTCATAACGTTTCCTCGTGTTATTTCACAAGATAAGTAATTTTTTTATATGTATTTTTCTGTAAAATCAAGGGAAAAGATTATAAAAATGTTAATTTTAACATATATGACTGCTAAAGTAATAATCTAAAACAATACCAAAAATTACAATGTTAGAACTTATGCTTTTTTCTAAAGTTGGGCTTAGCAACTCTAAAACCCCATCTAGGGAAATGACTCCTTTTGACATCCCTCCATCCCAAGCAATGTCATAAATAAAAACATGCCGTCTTGAAGGGGTTAATAATTTGGTTTGCTTGAATTAATTTCTTTCTATAGAAGCTACATTAAGCAGACCTTATTTTCCACAATGTAACAAGGATAACACTTCCACTGGTACTTTACAATCTTCATTTTCTATGCCACACAATGGCTTTGAGGTCCACTTGAAATTTACTAGCTGTCATTCTATGAGATGACTAGCTGCCCTTCAACAGGACAGCTAGTGATCTCAGAACATTTACAACCAAAACTTGGATTTTACACATAAATTATACATGATTGCCCCTCCCACCTCTTGAATAGGTTTGAAATTTAGAGAAACGGAAATCAGGAAAAGCTCAAGCAAGAAGCGAAATTAGCCACTTAAAGAATTTTTCCAACCACCCCTGCATTATATAAAATAATAGTTGAAGCACACTCTACTTCATAAACTTACAAGAATTTTAATCAAATCTACCCATTCTTCACGAAAATTAAAAATAACAATAAGGTTCTTTAAAACAGTCAAAGGAACCTACTTTTTACAAGTATTAAAAACTAATTTTCGAAATTGTTATTAATTTTTAATATTGATCTAGCACAAATTATAACATAAGAAATAAATTAATATATTGAAATAAAATATAAATCCAACTTCTAACATGAAATTAAATTTAAATATTTGATTACATTCAATAAAAGTTAATTCAATAATGAAAAAAAAATTTAGTACTGAAGGTTTATAGCAGCCTAATCAAAAATTACAACAAAATTGGTGACAAAATAAGCTAAGCAAAATCATTTACTAAATTATAAATCAAATACTATGTATATTTAGTCTGTATTTTTATTATTTATCGGAACTAATAGGAATAAAAAAATGTATAATTCATTTACTTTCTAAAATATTGCAATTTATATGAAGAGGTATCAAAATACAAAAGCTTAATACTTCTAGAACAGTATCCAAAATGAAATTTGATAAAATTTCATACTTGTAATAGTTTGGAAATAAATATTGAACCATTATGAAACAATACAGCAAATTCAGTTGATAAATGGTACATATTACTTAATATACAAATTTAATTTCAATATGTTATAAAAAATAATAATTTCATGCACATATTTAATGTACATAATAATAAAGAATTAGAACATAATTTAATCTAAAACAAACAAACAAAATTACCAACATCACATTTAAAGGAATTTAAAAGATCTTTAAATTACAATCACAAATGAAATTTAAACAGAAATTAATTATTTTAATTTGTTCATCCCTCAGAGCAATCAAATAAATGTAAAACATTTCATTTGCCAAATAATCAATTTTACTTTTCTTTCTCTGTATACATATGGCAACCTACAGTGAATGTTTCAGACACAAGATTGCCATATAAGCATCCTTTGTGGATAACTAGCTATGATATGCAAATATTTTGCATGGAATAGATACACAGTTATCAAAGAAATACAGGTACAAAATAATTTGACACATCAAAAATTTTTGGCTTTCAAACAAGCCAAAAAAAACCAAATTAAGAAATATTTTGAAGAATTTTAGTTTCACTTTTGTCAAAAAAGTCTGAATGCAACCCTGCTTAATAATTTCTTGCATGCTAGATTACATAAAAATTTAAATGAAATATCAATCAATCTACAAGCAAAAAATGCTATTAACTTTAATTCAAAAAAATTTAAGAGAAATTTATTATTATCACATACTTAAAAATTCTAGTTCATTTTAGGTGAGAACAGGCATAAATCTATAAACTTTCTACTGTACAGAAAACAATAAATCACAGTTCCAAAGAATGCAATAAATGCACAAAATTTGCAATTTTACATCAGAGATAAGAAATCCTCCTTTTGAGACAAGGATTTTTCCAACTGTTTTTCAAACTTCATTTTTTCATGGGCAACAGATTCGAAAGAACCCTTTCTGAATGAGTGACTGTAAAAGTGCTTTTTTTTTTTTTTTTTTTTTTTTTTTTTTTTTTTTGTATTGCTATAAAAGCAACACTTGAATAATGAATGAATGTAGGTTGGATTGCATACTCTTCCAAAGCTATAGAGAATCCTCACATTGTATGCAAGTGTTAGAATAAGTACACATTCCAGTTCAAATAAGTATGCAATACTTTATATGCAATTAAATATTCATGTAATAGGTGAGTAAATGAGTTTTTAGTATATGATTTAACATTTGATAAAAAGCACTATAGAGGAGAGGTTCATACAATTGCTGACATGTGTTTGAAAATGTTGCAATTGATGATCCAGGAATGATTGTTGAAATGGATGAAGGTTAATTTTGTGCTTCATAGATAAGAGAGTATTTTTTCTACTATTTATTTCTATAGATGATTATAATTATGTCAAAAAATGCAATGAATTACAACCATATTTTTAATTATTTTAATAAAATCTATCATTTTGAAAATATCAATAGGATCTGATTTTGCCCAGCAATGACTGCTTTTGCAAAATGTGCTTGATGCAATTTAGTGTCACTTTTATTTGCACTGCCAAAAACATGGACTAAAATAAAATAGTATTTTACTGATTAATTATATTTTTATGACATGCTAAAATAACATTACTTTTTGCTATCTTTATTTGTTTAAGATTATATTTAGAACACAAATTCATGCACATTGAATTTCTTTACTTACATGAGTTAGAAATAGTATATTATACACAAGTATTATAAAAAAGGACAAATTTTGGAAACAATAACTGATGGGATAGTGGAAAATTAAAAAATTATCACACTGTGCATAAATTCATGATAAAAAGAAAATATATATATTGATACCTCAATTAATAAAAGAACTTAGAATAACCTAACAGGTCAGCTTAATTGAATTACATGAATCACTAAACATAACCTTAAAAGGTTAAAAAAAAAAAAAAACTCAATACAGAAACCAAGATACTATTTTTTAAATATTTTCTTCAAAAATTTTTAAGGCTATATTATGTTGTATAAATTGAAGTATTTCATTTTAATTAGTTTCTAAATAACAAAAAATGTAATTTATAAAATGCTCATACTTACTTCTAAATTCATATATCCATCGACAGAAACAAGAAAACCTTTATATTCCATGCCCCATTTCAGTTTCACAATAACTGGCTTTCCAGTTAAACTATTCAAGTAAGGTTTTGGATTTATTATTACATTCTGAAAAAGATTTTAAAAAATTCACAATCATAGACCAAAATTTCAAGACTTAAATACTAATGCTGCCATTATGATACACTAGCATGTGAAAAGATAATTATCACTTCACACCTATTAAATCCCAATAAGGAAGCAATGTTTACCCAATATAAAAACAAACAATCCCTAGATCATTTCAATGCAATACATACAGTTAATCTACTATTTTCACTCCTAATGGGAAACTTCAAAATCTATTGGTCATTTATAAAAGTAGATTATTAACAAAAAGTCTGTGGAGCTTCTTAAAATTTGAAATTAAAACAATATAATATTTTTTCCTTCCTTTTTAGCAACCATGAAAAATTATACAATTTTCTAAGTTTTTTTTTTTTTTTTTTTTTTTTTTTTTCAAATATTAAAATATCTAAGTGTCTATTCATGCATTTGAAAGAAATTTAGTTATAACATAAAATAATGAATTTATGAAAAGACTGAAACATGACATTTGAAAAATTTCAGTAAGAAATATTAGTTTAATATTCCAGTAAAACAAAACTATTATAATGCAATCCTATAAAATTGCATTTTTTAGAAGACTATTATAAAGAATGATAAATACAATGAGTTTCATGTTTGTAGTAATTATACCATTTAATAAAGTTACACAAGTTAAAGAAATTTATTCTATCCGATTTTGTATCTGACATTCTAATCATTGCTAGGTGCAGAAAAGGCGGAAAAATAATATTCAAAAGCATCTAAATTTATCATAGACTAAAAAAAGAATCACAATAAGAATTGAAAATTAAAAACAAAATAGCTCATTAAGAAAATATTCAGTTATTTAAACATTACCAAAAATTTTAGGAAATATATATATTTAAAAATACCATTTCTGTTCTGAATAGGTAGGCAGAATGCCATATAACATCGATAATAATTTCATACATAAAATTATTTATTTTGTTTCTTTTCATGGTTTTATAACAAAGCAAAATTAAGATTTTGAAAAATAACTGCAATTAAAAACATATTTTAGAACTCATAGCAATAATGAAACACTCAATATCTAAAATAATACACATTACGATACACTATCAAATATATTATCAGTAAAAATAAGCTGATCCTTTATATACAACTCTGTATGATCTTGCTTGAAACAAATGCAAGGAAATATTTCATATTTGTTACGATGAATGTACCTTTTAATATATACACCCAACTCTTTTAAACAGTAGATACCTTCCTTAGAAAACTGTGCAAAAAAAAACATTTGATGTATGGTAAATTTGGGGATATGTTCCACAACTTTGAAAAATCATGCAAGATGAAAACACTAAATATTTTCCAAAAAAATATTGTGCAAAAAAAGTAATATAACATCAATCAATAACTCCCGAGTCTAACATTGAAAACATTTTTTTTGCAAAATTTTTTTTTATTCAACAACATAACACCTTTTGTTAATCACCTTTTAGGGTGATACAATCGTTCCAACGCTTTTCCAAATCTTTTTTTTTTTTTCTTCGCAAGAAATCTTTTTTTGTGGCGAGTAAATAGCGATAAACAGCTTTCTGAATCATCGACTCGTAGCTGTTTTTGTTCCATCGAAAGCAATCGCGGCACCCACTTGGAAAAAACCTTTTTCATGCTCAATTTTTCATGAAGGATAATAAATACACTTCCATATGATATCTGTGTCATCTCAGCAATCTCACGGAGCTTCACTTTACGATCTTTCATTATAATTTTTGTCACTTCACTCACATTTTCCGGTGTAACGGCTTCCACAGGTCTACCCGAGCGTTCCGCGTCATTTGTGTCGGTACGACCACGTTTAAACTCGGCAAACCACCGACAATTCGTTGCTTTTGATGGACAAGAGTCCGGGTAACATTTTTCAATCCATTGTTTCGCTTGCACGGTGTTTTTACCCATTAAAAAACAATGTTTTATCAGAACACGAAACTCGGTTTTTTCCATTTTTTAAACAAACTACAAAACGACTTTACTCCAACCTCGATAACTCAGCTGTTTCTGGTCCGATCGACTTAAAATTTTGACACGTTTCAAGCAAAGGTTAGTACTCTAGAAAGACCTGGTTACTGGTTTACTACGAGCGACATCTCTGGGTTAGTCTCGGGAGTTATTGATTGATGTGTTAAAAGAAATCCATATTACAAATTCATAAAACAAAAACAATTGATTTTTATTTAAAAAAAATTGAAATTAGTGTACAGTGAAAATTCAATCTATAGGTATACACAAAATATAAAAATTCAAATTGAAATTAAGAATAAAACTACTAACAACTATCCATTGCAACTTGATAATATGCATGCCCATTTATTACGAACTGGATCTAAAATGCTATCATGAGTAGATGTTTTAGATATGCCTAGCACAACTGTCAGCTTTGATTCATTATTAACGGCCACAGTTGATTTCTTTTGTGGTTACAAAGTCTGTTTTTCATGTTGCTTAAATAATTCTTGATATCCAGCTACACAAAACTTAAGATTATGTTGAAATTTTAATGCACAATCTATGTCAGGATCATGAGAAAGAAAATGTTGTTCCATACTTGTAACAAATTTCAAACCCATGCAAATTAAATCAGCTGCTAATAGGTGAGCTTCACCTTTGACTTCATATAACTGACTTCTTTATTATCATAAACTGTCATAAATTTGATCAAATCATCTTCATCCTAAGGGCTTTCTAGCATCAACTCTTCCATGTCAGCCGCTTGCATGTTGTTTTTACCATCATCGCTAACTGCATTTGATAGTTATAATTTCAGAACATACAACTGATTTTTGTACTTCAAAACTTCCATTTCTGATCGTTTTCTAATACACTGTCAGAATTAGAATTAAAAACAAAATTCTTTTGATTCGTGCTAGAACAAAAAAATTGTGTAAAAAAGAACATCGGTGAACTGCGTAACTTCAAAATCGTGTAAAAAAAGAGATGGGTGTATAATATTAAAAGGTACTTAAGACATATTTTTGCATATAATCTCTATTTATAAAGATTTGGAAACCTTTGCAGCAAAAAAACAAAATTGAAAACTGTATTACACATGTTCAGACTACAAGCTTTCTTAGAGGTTGGTTTTCCTCTTCCCTCAAAGAACACATAATCATTTTCTTATAGTTTCGAACCAAATCTGCTTGATTCTCAAGCAACATAATGCTTGTCCAATTATGTGGTCTTTTAATCTCAGAAGATATGCTATGGGGTTAGCACATATTTCTCCAATTATAAACAACTGTGTACATTTCAAAATAAATGGAATAAAATATGATTATGTTTTTTAAAAATCTGAAAATTTTCAATGATAGAAATAAAAGCTCAAGATGTCTTTCTTCAGGAAATGAGGATAACACAATCCTTATAATATGCCTGCATAGATAAAATACAATGCTTTAATTTTACATGTATATAAAAAAAGATAAAAACAAACATACTTTTGTCTCATTTATTTAATACTAATTTAAAACTTACCAAATCTCTCAATTCTACAAATAATCCATAATTTAGAAAAAGGCCCTATATACATTTTGAAAAAATGCCAATCAAACCAATTAAAAATATTTTACTTATTCTTTATTGAATAATTTTGTTTTCACACTCTCATAACTGTTAACATTTATAGGAACTAATGTATTTATAATGGTACTTTAACCATATTGCTAAATAAAACTAAGTAGTTTACACTAAATAAATTGCACACCAGAAATTATAATTTCATTTTACGTGATACATTATATTCCACTATATAGATGTGATTCAGGAATCAGACCACCAGAATCGAATTCATTGAAAACTTAATAGTAAAATAACTATTATGTTATCCCAAACACACAATTTCATAATCAGCGATCATCAATAGGTCCATTTTATTTTGAACCCTCCAAATTTTATACGCTTAGGTTTTCTATCTTATAAAATGGGCTTGCCTTTAGTATCGCCCACCCAAATTTTTGCCAAAAAATACCGCCAAGTTTGGTGATAAATAATTTGTATCAACCCATACCACATTCAATTGGATGGCACTCTAAGGGATACTCAAGTTTTAAGAAATAGTATTTATATAAATAAAAGAAAGTAAATTTCCAAAATTAAGAAGGAAAATATCCAATACTGTCATTAAGAGATTAGGTTCATTATGTATTTTGAATTGTTTTCTATATGATGAGTAAAATATTTTGTTGTATATATATATATATAAATATTTTTTAAAAAAACACCTAAATCCAAATATATCTGAAAAATCATGTCCATATTCAACTTAAAGGAAAGAACTTTTTAACTAAAAAAATTCTTTTACAGTTCAATAAAATGATTGAAATATCATTATCAGGTACACGCACACACAAATTCCTAAACTGTATGAATAATTTTTAAAATATAAATGTCACAAGAAAGAATCTTAAACTCAGCATTTTATTTTTCACCCTTATGTCCTAGTACCCTTAAAAATATCTATAAATTTGTAATATGTATATTTATTTTTTGAACATGGAATTTCATTTTGTTGTTAACTCTTTTTTAAAATACCATACTTGACGCCAAAAAAGTGGCGTTAAATTTGGCAGGAGGGCGATACTAAAACTGTTCCTAAATATGCAATAAACACTAAATGAATTTTAAAATCTTTCGGCTTTCTTAACACAATGTTTTAATCAATAATGCGTTCTTAACTTAAAAATCAGCGAAATGAAAGCGGCGTGGTTTGAAGTGCCGGCTGAGAATGCTGGGATTTTCGACAAAATGTAACAAAATAGACAATTTTAACAAACATTTTTATCATATGAATGTGAAAAAAATATATATAAAATGCCTTACCGACATCGTAAAATATATATTTTTAAATATATATATATATATGAGGAACAGCAATAGTTCAGAACTTCAAATTACGATCCTTTTCACTAGAGTGAAGTTTGAGGAACTCGTTAAAGAAAGGGCGATTGCTCGCGAGGAAAAAGGGAAAAGCAATGGGGGATAGCAGTAGAAGAGGGGGAAACAACGAGGGGATAGCAGTTTACAGGGATACATAGCCAAAAATAACTCTCGCCAATATCGGCGACTCTTTTGAATACGATGCCAAATATTTCATTTCTTCTCTGGATGTGAACCTCGTCGCACCGAACGCTTGGATACTGAAAATTACGAATATTGGATTACTCACAAAAATTAGCACTTTTTTTTTTAATTATAAATTTTAATACAAGTTCCAGGTTTATTTCAAATAAATAAATAAATTAATGTATCAATCTTTGTATTTTTATTTAAATAGCGGCAATGATAAGTAATATGATTTTGAACCAAAAGCGTTAAAAAAAGTAATAATCTGAAAAGCTTACGTATGTAGTAAATTTTGTGTTTCTTACAAAACATGAAGTTCAATTACTCAATTTTAAATTTACTGTTAATAAATATTTAAAGATATTCTTTCATTTTAATCTTTAACTTGTTTTTATCATTACTGTATCGGACATGTGATAGTTTTAAGGACAGTTATCAAATTAATAAATTTCCTTTCATATGGAATAAGTAAAATATTGGATTTGAGAAACGTTAGCCATGGCTTTCACTTCAAAAATAATTTTTTAGTTATTTTGGTTTATGTTGAAATTTTTTTTAAAAATTTATATTTTATGGCCAATATGAATAGTTCTGAATAATAAAAAATATGCTCCACAAATCGATTGAAAATACGTAATACAAAAAATAGTATAGGTTATTTTTTTTTTGTATTAAATTTCTAAATGTTTGAAAACTAAATGCATCTTGTTCTGAAACCCTAGGTTAGATAATGAATTTTAGCCACTTTTTAGTTAGTTATACATGCAGCTAAATGTCTTTTTTCCACTCAGTTCATTATTAACATTACATTGACTTACAAAACAACAAAAAAAGATGCTTTCAAATCTATATCACTTATCTAAGTGTTATTATTATTGTTATTTACATGCA
The DNA here is from genome assembly GCA_019974015.1 of Nephila pilipes. Taxonomy (NCBI): domain Eukaryota; kingdom Metazoa; phylum Arthropoda; class Arachnida; order Araneae; family Nephilidae; genus Nephila; species Nephila pilipes. Next base: position 45,428 of record BMAW01069769.1, read on the forward strand.
TATTCTTACTTTAGTGTCATATTGGTTTTTGTAAAGTAAATCAGTTATATTATATCAGTTTGTACTCCTAAATGATTCAAGATTTAATTTAATACAATATAAAAGATGTTATAAATGGATTTAATTACGTATTGCTAGTATTATAGTTTTTGATTATTTGAAATAAAAAACTGAGTCATACTTAATTTTTAACAAGTCTTTTTTTTAAAGCTGAAAATTCACAAATTAAAATGGCAAGAACTGTAGATTCTGCCTTATTGTTAATTTTATACAGGAAATATATGAATTACGGAATTTAATAAAAGGTTTTTAATCATAAAGTATTTTAAATGGGGAAAAAAGAAAGCCTTTTGCTGATATAAAAGAAAAAATAATTTATATAACCTCAATGATCATGAATATATTTACACTGATCTATATAACACATGGATCAATAAGTTCCGAGACTAACCCAGAGATGGCACTCGTAGTAAACCAGTAACCAGGTCTTTCTAGAGTACTAACCTT
>BMAW01069774.1:0-14278 GCA_019974015.1 Nephila pilipes
TGGTGAATGAAGGATATTCTTTGAGTCGAGTGTAGCAAAACACAAAAATTAAAAGCAGTTATGAAGCTGTTGCTTCTAATTTAACAGTAGGTTAGATTTCACCCAAATGCAAAAGAAGGAAACTTTTAACTCACATAGGAAGTAACGAAGGATTTGTTCAGAATGCTTCAAATACTTTTGTAAGAAGAAATCTGGAGACTAACAAGAAGAAATGGAAAGTAAACATTTTTTGAGACATAGTTCGAAAATGTTGCTCCAAAATTAAAACCCAATAGCATCATTGTGATAGACAACATCCCATACCATTCTGTAAAGAAGTAGAAAATTTCCACAAGTTCATTCAAAAAAGTGCAACTCAAGAGTGTTTATCAAAAAAGAAAATTATGTGGAACCAAGACATGGTAAAAATTGATATCTGTATGATAGTCATAGAGTAGAAGTAATTGCAGAAGCATCTGGCCAAAAAATTCTAAGAATACTCCCCACCCCTTTTATCACTACGAGCTCAATTCCATTGATATGATTTGGAACCAAGTAAAAGGATATGTTGCCATGGAAAACAAATTTTTTAAACTTAATGATGTAAAGGATCTTGTAATTCAAAGAATAGAGAAGGTCTCTGTTCCAAGTTGGATGAATTGTATTAATCAAGTAACCGGAAAAGAGAAAAATACGTGGGAAATCGATGGACCTGTTGATGTAATGGAGAAAATCAAAACTTCATTGTATATGTGAACAACGATTCTATTGATAGCGATTCAGGACTATTCAGTATTGATCTATAAATGCATGTGATGCAAATAATAATGTTTTAATTCAAATATATTTTTCTCATTGTCACTAATATTTATAAAAATGAATGGTTTCATATTTTAAACCGCCTTATTTGTTTAGATATTTGAAGTATGATAAAAAAAATGAATAATAAGGAATCATACAGATAATTTTCAACGAAGCTTCATAATAGGTTGGATGAAGATATATAAACATGATAAAGATGTGTCTATCGGAAACTCTACGATAGGATAAAGAGCATGTATAAAAAATGTAACATTTATAACAGTCTACTTCATTTATTTTGTATATTAACAAGTGATATCTTGACTCTCTGAAACACACACTAAAGTTAAATACCTTTCTTTATGTTGTAGTATTTTTTTACAGGTTTTAGCAAACTACGATTTATTGAACGCCATAATAAAAATAAAATTTAATTGGTGGGTGATAAACTCAAATATTTTATAAGCTGACAAGAAATTACTTCGGTTTGTAGATTTCACATTCGTAATTCTTTCGTTATTACCAAAAATATTTCAATTAATCCTAACTGTAATTTTTAAAACGTTTTTATGTATTTCATTTGGTGTGTGTGTGTGTCATCAAATTTTCGATCGTTAATTTAATCGTTAATTTAAGCTAGAGCTCTGAAAACTAGGGAATCGTTCTTACTTGCCTAACAATGCAATATTTAGACATTTGCGACCAATTTTAACTAATATTTCAATAATTTTATTAATAAACTTTCCTTTCATATAAAAACGTTATTTTTTAAGACGTTGGTGTTTATCTCGAATTATTCCATTTAGCTTAAAATTGTAAATTGGTAATAACTTGGTAGCGGGAGAGTGAAGAAACCTGACATCAGTAAAAACATTGTGTCAAATAGATTAGTTATTTGTTGAGGATAATCAAAATCAATTCTTAATGACACACAGAGCTCAATTTAATAAATCTAGCTGGATAAGATATTTTGTTTATTGAAACACAGGTAAATTTTTAGAGTAGATTTTTTTTTATTTTAGAAATCTTGGCCTTCTGCTGGTATCCTCAACAATTTTTTCTTCATATATAATATTACTGTGTTATCAAATATAATTTTTGTATAAAAATTTGTTAGGGAAGAAGGCAACTTACTCCATGTCTCTTTTAAATGCACGCAGAAACTCCTGATGTTTCTTACATTTAACTGAACGCCCTTACTGTAACCTAAGATTAAAGTTTCCCGTATGCTATTCGATTCTTTACCCATACGCAAAATATCAGTCCTTGCTTCGTTAAGGTATATGCCTACCTTAGGAGAACTTTTTGTCAAAAAAAAATTATGAAAAACATGTTTTTAGTTACAACGGTTTATGAAACTGTAAATTCAAAAGTCATTTTAATGTACTTTTTTTTATTTTTCAAATTTTGGTCATATTTGTTTAATTTTTTTTTTAAAAAAAAATCATATTTATACGAAATTTCATATAAGAAATTCTAATAAATATACTTCAATTTGTGTTTCAACATTATATTTAATATTCACATATCTGTGTTGTGCAATTATATCCTAATAATGCAGTTATATCCTAAACTTTCTGAGTTATTCAAAAACTTATGCACAATATGATTTTACAAACTTCAGTTCCATATGAGTACATGAAATACTTCTTAAGAAATGAGAATTTTTGTAACAATAAAAAATTAAAATCGCAGTTTTACAGAAATTGTATGTAAAAATTTTAATGTTTTTTTAAAAATTACATACTTGCACTAATGCATTCATTAACTATCATAGAAAAAAATGCAAACCATTATTGAAATTGTAAGTATGTGGGTTTTAATAAAAAGTAATAAAGAAACTTTCGAAAATGTTCCCGAAAACGGTGATTTTAGGTAAGCACATATCTTAAAATACAGGATTCCTTAAAGAGGAAATATAAAGTATCCTGGCTGATCCAAGAATGCTTTAATTTCACTGATGATTTTCAACGCGTCCGCAGTATATAAAAATATAACTCTCAAGGGTGAGGGGAAATATTTCGCTTTCCTAATTATATTTAGAATAAAATCCATGTATTTTTCATAAAATTAAAATGAAAAGTTAACACTTGCATTCAGTGTTTGTAACTTAGAAATAATTCTGACCTTGGATTTTCAATAATCATACAAAAGCTCAAATATTTTGGAATATGACAAACAAATAACACAAATCACTTATTTTCCTTCTACAAGATCAATATATGTCCTGTAGCCTTATGCGAACCTTTACCTATTACAGGCATAACTACAGGTACTAACGCTTAAGTTAGAGGGATGGTTTATTACTTTTTTTTATATTTTAAATATGTATGGGTAGAGTCAGTTGTACCAAGAAGCAACAAAGATGCTAGATTTCTTAAATTTGTATTAATTATTTATTAGTGTCCAGTCAGATTAATTTAATCGATCACTATATGATATCGGAATATATTCTTAAACCCTTGCTTTAATATAGATCATAAAATATGTCTCAATTCATTATTTGTTAAGAAAAGTTCTTAAGAGTAATTAATTTATACAACAAAAAAAAAAAAAATTGAAATGTAATATTATCATAATCATTACAACACAGACAATTTATTTCTACTTTGCTTAAACAAACATTTCATTTGCATTACTTGCAACAATATTTCAATCAATTGTCCTTCGTGTCAGTACAGGACCACTTTTTTTAGAGGGAAGACAGGGCGTCTGATGGGATTGTATTTTGAAATTTTTGCGCTAGTTTCGATGAGTCGTGTAATAAATACCTGTGGGTGACTTGAATCATTTATTTTTTTTTCGGCTGGCTCTTTCATTATCTTGACATTGGTTCTTGTCCAATTTCTTGATGCTCAAGTTTCAACATCGACAATGTCTTACTCAGAAACTGTACTTTGTACCTCAAATGTTGAATCTTGAAGTATGTATATTAGCTTGACGTCTTTCGGATTAGATAAATCAAAAGTTTTGGAAGAGTCGGTCATGTAGCAAGATTGGGTGAAATTTTATTAGCGTCGCACTAAAAGCAACACGACGGTTTTGGCAACGAACCACTCAGTTTTGAACATCATGGCTATTTGGGAAAAATTTCGTGTTAGTGGGAACGTAATAACCCATCAACAACTTTCAGAAGGAATTACACACCACCACTGTGTATAAAAGTGTAATTCCTACATATCTGCTGTTCAACATGAATTAAATTGAAAATAGACAGGGGGAATTATTAAAAAGCAAATATTGTACATTTAGTAGAACTCCTCGCAGAAGTAATTGTATCAGATTGACTTAATTTTCCCACTACTGGGATAAACATAGATTATTTATGTCATTGCTATATAAAGAAGCTCAGAATAAAAGCATTATTTCTCAGTTGTTGAGTATATATATGTTTTAAAACGACGATATTTTCTTTTAAAATATTTTTATACATCTTTATTATTAAAAAAAAGAAAGATTTTGTATCTCTTTACTGAGTGGTGAAAAATTGAAATGGTCCAAAAACATGAGATTTTGATTCATATATTTGTGGTTATTGATAGTTTGTAACAAGAAGCAATTTTTTATTATTCAAATTTGCTTACATTTTTAAAAAACTATTGTTGATTTTATATATATATATATATATATATACATTCAAAACATCTTCCACTCCTCCCTCAAATACCAAAATCTTCAAATAATTGATTACTTTAATTTTTACTACATTTACATAATCTACTTTTTTCCTATTTCTGTTCCCTTTTCTGTAAGAAGTCAAATAAAGTACAGTGGTACAAATACCCGCTTCGGATTCTTTTCACGACTTCATAATTAAAACGCTTTGTATCTAATTTTCACTAATATTTAATTAAGAAATGTATTTATTTTGATTTCTCTTTTTCAGAATAATTATTAATTTTCAACAATTTTCTTTCTATTTTTTAAAGAACTTCGATTTTTTTGTATAATTTGCAACTTAACTCTAGAACGATACATTTAAGATTATGACCCTTGTTTTACTATTAGATCAAACTTTCTCTTCAGGTAGAGTCTATTATCTAGCTGAGTTTTGACGAATGCCTGAAAGTATCAATGAAATTCTCAATTTAGAATTTCTTACTAATTTTAATCGTTTTGTCTAGTATTTTATGAGCCATACGATGCACAGTATTCATACAATTGAATAATTTGCATCACATTTGGTGCTCTTAAAACAAACAGAGCGGAAAATAACAATTAGTGGATTAAATACAAGTTTTTAATTCATTTTCAAGCTGTTAGTATACATATTTTTTTTTTTGTCTCTGCTAAAATTTACGTTGCACTAGGCATAGTTCAGACAAATTATTATTTTTCACTGAATTTCTTTTTGGAGATCATAAAATTTATTCATTTGTTTGAGTACAAGTAAAAGTGTGTGTTTGTTTGCGAGTGTATATACATATATATATATATATATATATATATATATATATGTGGGTGTGTACGTGGTTGTATATGTACATATATTTCATCATGTATAACATAAAAGTAAAATTACAAAGAAATACGAAGATCCTGTACTAAAAACATTAATATTTATTGTAATTTTTTTACTATTAGAAATTACTACATTTATTCTGTAGAAAATTGATTCTAAAAATAGAATAAAAGAGTAAACTTATTCTCAAGAAGCTTATTTTAAAAAATTCTTCGAATTTCATCTCTCCGTTTATTATTTTACCGGGATCCATTGAAAACGTTTTATGGATAAAAACACTTTTTGGGGGAAATTTATATCTTCTTACTTTATGAATCTTAAAAGTCGCTACTAGCTCTACAGGAGAGCAACTTGTGGGTCTTTTACTATTGTTTAAAAATTCTGGTAACCATCGGTCTTTGACAAAAGAGAAAGAGAAACTTCTACCTTTGGTACCAAATTCTTTTTGGCAAAGAAACAATCATCTCTTTAAAAATTGAAAGTCAATATATATCTTGTTTTCTACTGTAACATCAAATATATCATAAAATAAAGTAATGATTTATTTATGATATAAAAAAAAATCAAAACTTTAATTTTATTTTTATATTCACTGTAATATATATGACACATTTTGGCGAGTCGAAAATGTGTAACGCCCTTCTTTGCGGTGGAGAAGGGTTACCAGAGTGTTTTAAGAAAAGCAACTTGTACTCCTGTGTAAAAGTTGTTTTAACTCTAAGCGTTTTACATGTTTTTTCTCGTGCTGTTCAAGATATTTCAAAAGCGTTTAAGCCGGGTAATCCCGTGTGGCTGTGAACACACCGAAAGCGGCAAAGCCGTTTTTCCAGCCTTCACAAGATGACTTCAAAATCGTTTGCGCCGGGTTTTTTTGAAATTCCTTTCCCCCACTTTGAAAGTTTTACATCTTGATAGATTATTGGGGCGGGTTGCGGACACACAATGAACTTTGACAGAATATTTTATGGCTCACTAGGGAATCCCACTCTTGCCCGTAAGGTTGAGACATTTTCCATTGAGACATTCCTTCAAGAGGGGGAGGGTAAGTTTTCTTTCAAGTGTAAGTGCTTGTCGGTCAGCTTGATTACATATTTTATTGGATTCGAAAGAAATGCGTTCTTTGACCTAGCTTTCGCGATAAAAATATTTTATTTAAACCATTTCAAAAACGCTTTAAAGTTCCAATACAAAAATTAACTGGGTTTTATTCCCATTTTTTAATTAATATTCATTTGAAATTTTAACAAATTTAGCTGCTGTAGGAAATCTACTGTTCTATTTACCTGCACAAATTACTTTTTCTATGTTTTCTTTGCTTGCTAAAAACTCACCTTTTTTTCCCTCGCATTAAAATTATCAAATAGAGTTAAGTTTTTATATTATAACCAAAAATCTCTAAAAACATCACTAAATATATATCTATAAAATATCTATGTTTAAATTCAGAGAATGTATGAAAACAATGAATATATTCTATTGTTTCATTTGTGTTAGTTTAATCACTATTTTCAGTTTTTAAATTAATAATAATTTAATAAAAAAGTGTTCAAAAATTTAAAAAAAAGAAAAAACCCGAATGAGTCCAAATCAGAAGCGCTTTAAGATTTTAATTATTACAAATGAAAAATTTTTAAGCTTCTTTATTTCATTACTTTTAAAAATTTCTATTGCGTAAAAAAAGTAATACCGAAAAAACCCAAACTTTTTTTTAAATCCATTAGTTTCCCCCCTCCCCCATAATTTCGAAGCCAGGTATGCAGGACAGCTTACACACGATCCTCAGTTTTGTAACGTTAAGTTTCGAAATACATACGAATTTTAAATAACTGAACTACATCTTCCTTCAAAGAGAAGATGAATGAAGTTTTTCCCTCAATTTCATATTTTTCAATCTTGATTTTTCGAATAATTAGTAATTAAAAGCGTCTGCACACATTTATATTTATTCATGTGTGCATGTGTCAACTGTACATTTGCACAAATACATTTCATTACTAATTATTTGAAGATCAAATTTAAAAGAAATATTCCTATGTGTAAAATACCTTATAATTAATCTTCTGTTAAAGGATAATTGAAATACATGTAATTAAAATCCGGACATTTTTCGTAATCTTATCTATATATATAACTAGGAATTTTACATGAGCTACACTGAAAATCTGCTTATCAAATTAAGATAAAAATATTAATGTATGCCACATACACAGTTAAAAATTATCAATCACAAAAACTTACACAATTCTATGAATATTTAAAGTATAAAATTCAAAATTTAATATATTTAATCGCCAGTATATTTTCATATATTTCGTAAGTTTTGTACAAAGCAGTTAAAAACCGCACGTTATTAGTACAAAATATGCTGAACAATTTGATGAATAAAAAATAAAAATTTTACTTGGATCCAAAGCTGAGATGCTAAGACTTCGGTTTACAAAAATTATGAGCATATCCACAATAGTTACTGAAATAATTATTTTAAAATTCAGTTCGAAATTTGTTTGTTGTTGCCAACATAATAAAGTTATAGTTTGATGAATTCATAGATTATTAAAAATAGATATAAGTGACATTATCGCAAATGTTAAAAATTTTATAATTTTAAATTAAATTGTACAGTATTATCATATTGGTGTAGAAGATATAAAACTTGCATCTAAAATAGATAGAAAATGCAATTTGCAGTGCCATAATCTTGAACAGAATACGGCATATTCACTTGATAAGATAGAATCAGCCTGAGGTAGGAAAAACAAGTGCAAAACTTAGGGAACTGCAGTTTTGGGGAACACCACTCTGACAATTACAGTTTTCAGAGGAAAATATAAAAATTACAAATACAAAAATAAGTCGCGTTATTTTTTATGCATTTTAATAATAAAGGATTTTAGAATGGACTTCGAACTCATTGTTGCAAGATAACAATACCTAAGGTAACCAACCATACTCCTTTAATGGAGTTTTGAACTACTTTTTCGCAAATCATATTCCTTTTAAAATATGTACTACCAAAATATTCCCTTGCATCCTTTTGTAGTCCTAAAAAATTTATGAACTATGACGGTTATTTTATTCAAACATTTAAAAGATCCAACCTATTCCCAACTAACATTCCAACTAGGCCGCAGGAGCCTAGAGGTCATGGTTTCGGATTCGTGACCAGCGGTTTTCGTTCAGTCGCGGGTTCGATCCTGAGCCGCTAAAGACCCGCCGTGTAGCCGGGACTGATACACTTCAAATATGTCGGGGGCCAAAGTCCTTCCGTAGCGTGGTGTGGACGTTACGAGAGGGGTTGCCAGCTCAGGTGTCACTTGACCGAGGTTCAAAAGGACGAAGTCCGTCGCCAATGGCCCTCGTGTTGCTTCTGGTGCGACGTTCATTAAAACTAATCCCAACTAAATGCATTTTTTATCATAAAAAAGTTTAGACTCGCCTATTTAGTAGGAGATTTTATTCCCACCATAATGTTTTTGTTTACCGAACAGAATTGCATAATTTCTGGGATCCCCATTTAAGCAAAAGAATGTGATTTGGCATTACTAGTGTAAGTAAGCATTACTAAATATTACTACTGTTAGTGTAATTTTTCTTTTTTGCCGAGCAACATGGGTTTCTCAAAAAGGAGTAAAAAAACGTTTTAATGAATATTTAAAAATGAGAGTTTCCACTTATTAAGACAGCAATTAAAATGACATTTCATTGGTTAAATGTATAACTTGCAATGGAGCATTTTTTTTTTATTTCGAGTGTTGAACAAAATTTAATAACAAAGCATATGGATACTAATGTTGAAACAAAGAATGAAATATATTACTAAGAATTTGTTGCACGAACTTAAGTGTAAATGTTAAAAATTTTATTAAATTTTAAGCGATTGTGGAGAAAAATAGAAAATTATAAATATAGTTCTTTAAAATGACTTTTTGATTTACAACGTATTGAACATGCTTGTCTAAAGTGCGGCCCAAAAGCCTTTAAAATGCAGTCCAAAAGCAAATTATGAAAATATTTAAGTTTACACATTCAGTTGAAAAGTCTTAAAAAAGTAATTGTACTAATTTTTAATTTTTTTTCGTTAGCCATGCACGAAAACACCGAAGCTTCTGATACGACACATATGGCAATTTTTGTAAGAGGAATCTATGAACATTATAATATCACAGAAGAAATGGTTGCTTTAGTATCGTTAAAAGACACAACCAAGTCTGTAGATTTATTTGATGAAAAGGTTTTTCTTATCTATGAAAAATTTATCAGCTATCATAACCGATGGAGCCCCTGCCATGGTAAGTAAAAATGGGGGACTCGTTAAAATGGTTAATAATGAAGCCGTCGCTTCCGGCAATACGATCTTGATGGCATATCATTGTAATATATATAAGAGTAATTTATGGAGAAAAATTCAAAAAATGGAAAGTGTATTAAGCATTGTTATAAAAACCATTAGCTTTATAAGAGCAAAAGGACTTAATCATAGACAATTTGAAGAGTTTCTCAAAGTAATAGGCACTGAATTCGCAGATGTTATTTATTATACAGAAGTAAGATGATTCAGTAAGGGGAAATGCTCAAAAGATTTTGCGATTTCAGAACTGAAATAAAAATATTTATGGAAACAAAAGGGAAACCTGTGAATGAATTTTTGGACCAACATTGGATTTTAGAAATACCTTTTTTAGTAGACTTAACAGAACATTTGAATGATTGAAATATGAGACTTCAAGGAAAAAGTCAATTTTTTAATATGTTCCAAACAATTACAGGGTTTGAAAGAAAATTGAAATTTTGATTTAATCAAATAAAAATAAAGGATTTGACACATTTCAGTACTTTCTCTGCACATAACCCTGAGAGTTGCACAAAATGTGCTGCCTTAATTTTTGATTTAATTCAAGAGTTTGAAAGTAGATTTCAACATATTTTCTACTTTATTTTCTCTATAAATAAATAAATTGCCTTCGAATCTTCAAATGGAAAGCATTGATCTGCAAAGGGACATTCAACTGAAAGAAAAATTTGGGAATGTTTCTTTACTGGAGTTTGATAAAGATTACCTACCCCTCGATAAATATCTTAATTTTCACAATCATGCTTTATTAATGTCTGCAGCGTTTGGCAGTACTTATATTTGTGAACATTTATTTCCAAGAATGAAGCTTACAAAAATCAAAAATAGGACAAAGTTCACTGACAAATATCTTGAAAATTCATTAAGAAATGCAACCTCGTCTATTGATTCCGATATTGATTTGCTTGTTCAACCAAAGAAATTTCATCCAGCTCATTAATTCGAATTTTTTCCATCTTTATGAAATCCGAACTAAATAAAACGAAACTCTTACAAATTTAAAATAAATACGCACTTATACATATCTAATTCAAATTTAAAAAAATTATAGTAAAAAAAAGTTAATTTATTTTAATAAAACTACGTAGAGTTAATTTTTATTTCAATTTGTTGAAAAAATATTGTCTGTGCTGCCCAGCAATTTCTTTTTTTTTTTTTTTTTGCAACGTTCCCTTCAAACGGTCATAGTTTAAACACCCGTGGTATAGGAGATCTAAGATGCAAAGTCGAAAGCTGCTTATATACAAGGGTACAAAGAACTGACGAGACGTCCGAGTCGTACATCCAATATATACTTGCTTTATGTCGAAAAGTAAATCCGATAATGCAGGAAAATGAAAAAATGGCTCGCCTGATGAAGGGGATCGCAGAAGATTTGTAGCAGACTATGAAACATTAGATGTATTTGTAAGACATTGCCGACAGATTGAAGAAATTAAAGAGACACAGTGGCCGTTTAAGTTTCAGATGATACTCAATATTTGAACTGAATAACTTGATACAAACATTGATGATATACATTCTCTGAAATGAAGCATAGCAAAAATAGAGTTTCAGAAGATCCTACCGGTAAAGCAGTATACCAGCTAAGAATCCTTAACCCCTGGGTACATTACACCCATAGTCCGGGAATAAGTGGTGGAGGCCCTCGCTTCGATAATTAATCAATAAAGACGCATTACCACTTTATATTACAAGATTCCCGTTACGCAACAGACGTTCAGTCAGAAACCCCACTATTGTTCAGCGTAAAAAAGATTTGTGGAGAACTACCAAGATTAGGCGAGTCTGTTACCCTTGTAGATCCCCGGGACATATAATGCGCTATTGCAGAGAGAGACGGAGAATATACGCAGAAGCAAGAACCTCTAACACATCCAAAGTTCGACGATACATGGACAATAAATCGCAGCAAAGTTTTGACGATGACTATGTCCGGCTTACTGCATCCAGTTCTGGAAACAGCTCTTCAAACCCTCGCCACGCTTTCAGACATCCGCAGTTATTATCAGGAACAAACCACCTCAGCCATTCTACTCACCGATTCAATGAGGAAAACTAGGCCAGGCACTTTTTTCTGCAGGTGAGGCAGCAAATGAAAAAAAAAAAAATCCTCTGACGCATATTTCTACCAGCATTGAAAAGAACATGACTTTTATCACAGTGAATAGACGACGTAAAAAAGCTCTAGTTGATTGGGGTGCTGATTATACCGTCAAATGTGAACTACGCCGAGAGCTAAATGTTCCAATGTTTACTGGAAACGCGACTATTTTAAACATTTTTTGCGGAAACATGCAGCTGCTTCTGGACGCTGTGTATTGAAAATAGATCTAAATGGGACGATAATCTGAATAGAACGAAGTAAGTCAGTCTCAGCATGTCCGAAGAAACGTTCTTTTAGATCGCCTTACCTTTTTTATTATTCGTCCATTTACCTTCACTTATCGATTATTTTTCGTTCTCACGAACGACGCTATTTTTCGATTGAGAAATTTTTCTCTTTTATCGACTAATTTTTGCTCATCATCATTGACTCTACCCGAACGGTAGAACCACCACAGATGGCTGCGCAGCCACATCCACTTCAAGCTCCATTGGAAATCATGACGTCTACACCAGACAACAACAACCCAGGTGAGTGTCTTTCTTTGTTTCTTGGTAGCTACAGTGTTTACACTATTCGCGAAAACATAAACAAATGTAACACTTCAGCCGATTGCCTAAATCTCAACTTATTTATTGAGGATAAACTCAACCAAATCCCCACATTAGTCTTCCCAAATGAAAATTTTAAATTGGAATTTGGAAACAATCTTCGAATTTTAATCGAAGAAGCCCGTATCAAGTATTCCGGTATCAAACAGGAGGAAATAAAAAACGAACTCGCTCAATTTAATAATTTATGCTCTGCTTGGGGAATTGCAAACCCAAACAGCACTCCAACTCCCTCACCCGCCAAACAAAGGGGAAACTTTAGCCCAACAGGCATTGACAATCCAAAAAAAGCAAAAAACCAACAATAGTGCTTACTATAATAGATTCAACGTTGTCACGACCGAAGATCCAGTTATCGATATCGAAATTGATGATGAAGAAACAACCGACCCCACCCCACCACAACCAGCTTTCACTCCTGTAAAAACTAAGCAAAACACCAAAAATAGCAAGAACACAGCAAAACCCAACCCTGTGAATCAACCAACCTCTCAGCCCAGCTCCTCTACTGCTCCACCACCAAGTGCCAACACACTGACCACCCAACCCACTCCAAAGTCAACTTCTGCACCACCCATTACTATAGACAATGTAACAAACTCCATAGAACTCCTAAAAGAATTACAAAATATAACCAAACTCAAATTATCTGCTCGTCTTATGGGCACCATTCTAAAAATATTTCCCCAAACACCTGCTGCTTACATCACCATCCGACGTTACATCGAACATCATAGCCTTTCTACCTACACCTATCAACTACCGACAGAAAAATCACTTAAAGTTATCCTGCGTGGAATGCCTGCGGACATGCCCATCAACGAAATAATAGACGATCTTGCCTCCAAAAATTTCAAAATAAACTAATGCTTCTCCATGATCAATAAGCACTCTGGACTCCCAATGCCGTTATTCCTCATCTCCTTACCCAAATCAGAAGAAAACAAAAACCTATTCAACATCACAGAAATCTGCTCCATCAAAATAAAAGTCGAAGCCCTGAAGAAAAAACTTGGACCTCCCCAATGTTATAGATGCCAAGGATTTTTCCATAATTCCCTACACTGCTACAGACCACCAAAATGCCTCAAGTGTACTGGTGAACACTTAACCAAGCAATGTCAGAAACCTGTCGACCAACCCCCCAAATGCTGTCACTGTGAAGGCGACCACCCTGCCAACTTCCTCGGATGCCCAAAGAATCCAAAAAAACAAGCCCAAACCAGAAACTGAAGAAGAAGCCACTACCACCACCATTGCACCTCCTCCCCTCATTGCAGCCCCACCAACAATCAACGTATGGGAAGAAAGGATTAAACAGCAAGCAGCTCTTCTACAAGCCCAACTAACCGCAAACATTACCCCTCTTACAATAACTCTTAACGCAACTCCATCAGTCGCCACAACTTCAACTTCCTCATTTTCAACCATATCCACGCAACTCAAAACACCTCAAGTCCAAGATATGTTATCAACATTCAAGTCATTCATCCAAATTTCCAACTCAAACCTGACAAAAGCCGATAAATTCATGGCAATTGTCAATCTACTAGACGTTGACTTTACTTTTTAAATGATTAATACGAACTCCAAATACAATAACTTACACATAATAACCTGGAATGCATACGGACTTCATGCTCGCATGCAAGAACAAGAAAACTTCATCCATACCAATAACCCGGATAAATTATGCATTCAAGAAACATTCCTCAAACCTTGCAACCCTCTTAACTTCGCAAACTATACTACTCATAGAACTGACCGACTTACCCATAAAGGAGGAGGAAACGCCATCATCATCAAAAATTCCATAGCCCATCATAGAATTAAGATTAGAACTGAAACTTTTGAACAAACTACAATCAACATCAACTTAAGAAATAAACAATTTCTTACTCTATGCTGCATTTATAGACCTCGATACCTCCGAATCCCTCCAAACTACATAACTGAACTCAGAAAAA
>BMAW01069778.1:0-10557 GCA_019974015.1 Nephila pilipes
TTCCTCTCCCCTCAATCCTGCAACGCCCTCTGCAATAACAGCGTCACGCATTCAGTTTAGCATATGAACTCAAGGTTTTCGGAGCACTAAAACAATTATGGGCATTAACAGGGAAATCCATCGGCGCATACTCGGCTCAATATCTCTTTGTTTCTACTATGTATGTAAATTATAAATGTGTTGTCCTTGTAATAAAATAATTGTTTAGTGATCTGGGCCCTTTTCTTCTGTAACTACTTTTCGTAGTTATAATGGCACCCAAAGCGAAAACTATTTTAGTAATTTTGATATTTGTGCAATCCTGCACTCCTGTGTTTATGACCGTAGCCAACGGTACTGCTATATTGAAGTAGTTTGTGCAGTCCTGGAACCCCCATATTTCATTATTCTGATTATTCTATTATTATTCACTGCAGCGCATGAGATCTCAAGGGGAATAGACGTTCGTTCACCTCTCTCCGTACTTTCTCGTACCGCAGCTCTATACAAAATTTATATATCTCAGCAGCTCTTCTCAGAGCTTAAGGCGAGGATATATATCTTTTACACATCTGATTTTACCCAAACGACCAGGACCTTGAACTTCGACAATGGAAATGAATATGGAACTTACATCTGCAAACTCTTCACGATCCCAAACCCCTATCAACGATATGGAGGAAGAAACCTATCTAACACTGCAGGCACTACAAAGAAAAATCAAACGACTTGTCCACTACAGAGATGAGCTACAGACCATCATCAAATCCAACAGAAGGAATCCGGATTTCGAAGAAACCGACGACCAATTCCAGTCCTACCTGTTGTTGCTATCCAAAACCCAAGATGACCTGACAAAAGCGGAGGGTGAGTATTCAACCCTTCCTATCTGTAATGTAGTTGACTGCCAAATACACTATAATTTACCCACTACACCTAACAAAAATAACTTAAAAAGAAAAGATGAAGACGGTTTTGTCTCACCTCCCAGTCGAAAAGCTGCCAAAAGGCAAATAATAACAGATATTAATACCACAGTAACTAGAAACAGGTTTCAAAACCTTCAAATTCAGGATAACTCAAACATGCAAAGTGACGAGGTCGTCATTCCAGCAAAAGAGCGCCTCCCACCCCCCATAATGTTAAAAATAAATAACTATAAAAATCAATTAAAAGCAATTAACCAAGTAATTCCGGAACTACGCACCCGCCTCTCGGGTGAATACATTAAATTATATGTAGACACTCCTGAGGAATACAGGAAGTTAATTGAATACCTCAGCAACAACCAGGAATACGAATATTATGTCATCAGACCAGTATTCCAAAGACCAGTGAAGGCAATTATTAAAGGCCTACCAAGGGAAACAACCCCACAAGAAATTAATGAGGAACTATTAGAACTTGGTTTTACACCCATTCGAGTAGTACAATTATCCAACCGAAGAACCAAGATACCACTTCCTGTTTACCTGGCTACCCTGCCCAGATCTCCTGCAGCGGAAAAAATTTTTGCAATTACCAAACTCTGTTACATGACCGTTAAAATTGAGGGCTACCGCGGAAGCGGAAAAGTCACGCAATGTTATCGTTGCAATTTTTTCCACCATTCGGCGGAAAATTGCCACATAACTCCACGATGCTTAAAGTGCGCAGAGCCCCACCTGACCAGAGACTGTTCCATCAAAAATCGCATCGAAAATCCCGAGTGCATCAACTGTGATGCTAAAGGCCATCTTGCCTCATATGGAGGTTGTGATAAATTCCCTCGACCTGCCAAGAAACAAGCCATCATCAACAAAAATAGGAATTTAGTGCGAGAAAATTTTTCTTATGCAAATGCTGTCTCAGACCCTCAACAGATGGCGCCCCAAACAGCACCCACCATAACCAATCAGAAAAGAGAAAAAAATAACACCATCCCATCCAACAACAATAGAGCCAAGGCTATCAATTTAGTTAATAAACACATCAAAAACAACCAAAGAACACAAGAAGAAAACGAAGAAGAAGAAACACCTGATTTTTTCACCGCCATAGAGATGTTCCAAACCCTCACCGAAATATTCCGTCAACTACCCGGCCTACTCAAGAACCTTCCGAAAATCAAAGCCGCCAAGGGAAAAACAAATAAGACATATGCCCTCATAGAAGCACTTATGGACAGCAATATTGATGAATAGTCACCCCCCACCCACATCCAACTATATACAGAACAATAATTTTAAATTATATGGCCTCACAATCTGCAGCTGGAATGCGAACGGCTTATTATCTCGTATTGTTGAGCTACGAGATTTTGTACAGAAGCACAGTCCTGATATATTAATGATTCAAGAAACACACCTGAGACCACAAAACACTACCTTTATACCCAACTACACAGTTTACAGAGACGACAGAACAAATCAAAACACAGCCTCCGGAGGCACTCTTATTTTTATTAAGAGCTCACTTAATCATCACAGACACACTACACCACCACTACTACACACTGAAGCCACCATTGTAATACTCACACCTCCCAATCACTCAGATGTCACCCTCGTCTCTTTATATATCCCCCCCTCCTCACACAGCATCAACTTCACACAAGATCTTGACACCTTATTTAATATCAATAATAACTGCGTAATAATTGGAGATTTTAATGCCAAACACCAGACCTGGAACGCCCACACCAACACAGTCAGAGGAGTAAACCTATTTAACTACATAAACATGAATGACATCACAATAGCCTTTCCACCCACACACACTAGATTTGGCACTAATACTGCCTCCACAATTGATTTTGCCATTATTAAAAATTTTAATTTTAATCACACAATTACTTCCATACCAGAATTATCCTCAGACCACAACCCCATTATTCTAGAATTCAATTTTACCTTAACTCACCATATCAACATAAGAAATATTAAAACTAACTGGAATAAATTTAAACAAGAAATTAACAAAAACATTAATTTAAAAAATTTTTTAAATATTAATAACACAAACAATCTAGATCAAAAAATCACAGAACTCACAAACAACATTTACACTGCACATCTTAATGCCTCTGAACCTACCACTACAAAAAATGAAAGATATACACCACCTCACATCAAACAACTCATCAAACTGAGAAATAAAACTAAAAAACAATACCAATTAACTCTAGATCCCTACACCAAACTTAGGTCATCCTGACCATTGTAGAATTTTAATCCAATGTTTCCCGTCTCTATGGTAGTAAAATGCTTATATTTTAAGTGTAAATGGAATTATATTTCAATATATTGTTTTTATGAATAATAATACAGTCATTGCATAATTATCTTAAGATATATCTTTTCTAGCTTATATAAGAATATTGTAGGAATTCAGAAATTAGAGTGTTTGCATTTAATATTTTATTCATTTTGAAATCGCGTTTTTAGAATTGTGTATATTTGTATAAATGTTTTAAAAATTTTGTATTCCAAAGTGTAAAACTGATTTCAGATGTTAATTTCGTAACGGAAGTAAATATGATTCATGTATGTAAGAATGCAACTGCGAATTTCGCTTCGCGCATGTGACCTTGAACTCAAATTATTTCAGCCTGTCAGCGTAAAATTGATTTCTGTTTATATATATGTATTAGGAGAAAATGCTTAGGTTGTAATTTATGGGTTTCTTTTCATTGAATACTGTTTTAAGTAACTGATGAAATTTATTAGGAATATTTAACATTCTGTGGTTTTCCAAAAAGACAGATTTATAGTCTAGTTCTTATTCATTTGTTGAAAAGAAGTTGATTTTAAGTAAATAATTGATGGTTTATGTTATTAATCTAAAAACATATTTATGCCTATTTCAGAGTATCTTATTTAAATTATTTTAGCCTGAGTTTGTTAGATTATTATTCCATTTTTTTTAAAGAAAAGATATTAAATTGAGCCTAATTTGAAAAGTAATGAATAATAATAAAAGTAAAAGGTATAAGTTTTCCCTCCACAGGAACGGTTCTGAAAATTACCGGAAATAAAGTAGACATAATTTTATTTCAGAATGTTCGTTGTATATTCTTTTTAGTCTAAAATATAAATTCTGGTGAAGAGAAGATTCTTGATACTTTTATGTACTCAATGTTTAATTAAATATTTTCTTTTATTCTTTGAAGTGCATTTGGAAAAGGTTTTTTCTTCTCTTACTTAATTTGATAGTTAGGTAATTAATAAAACAAACAAAGAATTTTTCATATTTTATTTTGTTGTTTTTTCCTGAAGCATATTATTCCACATATTCATTATAGATCTGCAATTTATGTATATTGTATATTTTTTTGTTTTATTTAGTGTTTTTAGTGTGACATATAGTGTAATTTTTCCCCAGGTTATAATTGTTAGTATACTAATTTAATGTACATTGAATTTTTCGTGTATAAATTTTTATTTTACTACAGAATATTTCAGCATAGTGTATTAATTACAGTTTTGGCATAATAATTAGGTATTAGAAACTTTTTGAACTTTAAAACTTTTCGCAAAAACAATTAAAATGTCTTACCTCGCAGGAGTTAAGAAAGAGGACTTACGATCTCTTTGTGAAGATCTCGAACTAACTATTACCTCTAAAATGTCTGTGTTAAACCTAAAAAACTTAATAATTAATGACACTAAATATGATAAAGAGTTCACCCGTGAACATTTAAAAGGTATTATTCAACATCGTAAAAGTGATTATGAACAGAAACTTAGAGAGATCGAAAGCGAGATTGCATTCAAACTCGAAAAGTTACGACTATCACAGCCGCAACAATCAGCTACTACTCATGGGTTGGGTGTGGAGAAACCTACTCTTGACGTTCAAAAGTTATTCCCTAAATTCAAAGCACAAGATGATGACATTGGTCTCTTCTTGACTTTATTTGAACGATAACTTTCTATCCTTAAAGTTCCCAAAGAAAATTTTGTCACTTACCTCATAAGTGCACTACCAAGCGATATCGCAAAATTGATCACCAGAGAACCAGACACATTGTCTCAAGATTATGACCATATTAAAAGTATGTAACTAAAACGCTTTAAACTCAGTGAGGAGAAATTCAGGTTATTATTTTCTCAACATAGAAAAGCCGCCAACTGTACCTGGAAAGACTTTTATTTCGAAGTTCGAACATATCTAGAAGGATGGTTAACTGAACTGCAGATTGAGACTTTCGAAAAACTTAAGGATCTGATCATCACAGATCAAATTAAAAAGAAATGTCCTCCAGATTACAGAAACCATTTCATCGATACATGGTCTGAAATCATTTCACCATGTGATCTAGTAGTCAAACTGGATAGCTTTGACAGCATGAAAGTAGGATTGCAGAAGAAGTCTCAACTTCTGGAAAATCGAAATAAAATTATGGTTAAGTCAGCCTCATCGACTGCAGAACATGAAAACACCGTTTCATCCAGAAACCAGCAATTCTCTAGGAAGCCTTTTCCGAGAATAAATAATAGAGGTTATGCTACAAAGCAGCAGGAAGATCGCCCTCCTGTAAAGTGTTATGGTTGTGGAACTTCTGGTTTCATCCGAGCAAAGTGTCCCAATTGCACAGCAGAGCCTAAGACTGAATCGTCCCGATTCGAATTTTTGGAAGCAAGTTCCTGTTTTGTTACTACAGCTTCGGTATCAACCGTATACCTGCGTATAAATGGAATTTTTGGAAAGGCTTGTGCGGATACTGGATCCAGTCACTCTATTGCTGGTGAAACTTTGTATACATTGTTGAAGGATGAAGGTGCCAAGTTCCGGAATGGAACAATGTGTATCTCACTTGCTGATGGACAGCGCTCGACAGAAGATGTCCTCATCACTACAGTAACCCTTGAAATTGAAGGACGGAAGTTCGACCAAGAGCTTATCGCATTATCCAATGCAAAAAGAAACAGAACTCTGCTAGGTATGGACTTTCTAAAGAAATCAGGAATCATGTTGGATTTAAGGGATCAACAATGGTTTTTTGCTGACATGCCTCAGAAGCAGTTTGCCTTTGGTGAACATGCCAATAACCAACATCCATGTGACAACTTAGATGTCAATTTATGTACTCTTCGTGAAGAAGAAGGTCGATGTTTAAATACTACGCAGAAAGAAAAACTAGTTGCAGTCTTAAAGAAGTACGCATCTGTCTTTGAACCAGGGGGAGAGCCTACTCCCTACATTGAACACCGAATCAATATAGGAGATAGTCCACCTGTCTCCGTGCCTCTTTATAGAATGTCACCTGTGAAAAAAGAACTTGATACACTATTAGAATGAAACATTATAGAAGAATGTGAATCACCATATGCGGCACCTGTTGTGCTCGTTCCCAAACCAGATGGAAAAATGCGATTATGCATTGATTACAGAAAACTTAATGCAACGACAGTTTCTGATTCTTATCCTCTACCTCGAATGGATGATTTGCTTCATGCGGCGAAGCATACACCTTTCATGACTACAATTGATTTAAAATTGGGTTACCACCAAATCAGTGTATGTTCTTCAGACAGAGACAAAACAGCATTTGTCTGCCCATTTGGAACTTTTCTTTTCCGGCAAATGCCATTTGGACTGAAAACGGCTCCTGCCACATTTCAAAGATTAATTGACACTGTTGTGCCCCCTGACCCCTTTTGTGAAATGGCGCTGCTGTCGCCTTGCAATGAAAAAGAAAGAGCAGACGCGACTGAGCGCGCAGAGTATGCGGTTGAAATAAAGTATGAGAAATTTTATGCAGTCCACTTAGTTGTGTATTACTTTAATGAAATCAGTTTCTAATAAGGAGCTATCGAGGGCCAAACAGACACATTTCGCAGTGGTCTTAAAGACAAGCACGTATTATCATACTTAGATGACATAGTTAATTATCTTATCAGAAACATTTGAAAATTATCTTTATGACCTCAAAACATTATTTAAAAGACTTTTGTTGTTTAAACTGCAAGCAAATCGCAGTAAATGCAACTTTGCTTGTGAAAAAGTAAAGTACCTCGGACACTATATCAATAGTTCCGGAGTCCAAGTGGATCCTGACAAAACAACTGCTATCAGAGATATACTTCCTCCGAAAAATGTTAAACAAGTGCAATCCTTCCTGCAAAGTTGTTCTTGGTATAGAAGATTCGTCTCTAGTTTCTCTGAGAAATCAAGACCATTGAGCAATCTCACTAAAAAGAATGCTCCGTGGAAATGGGGAGAAGAAGAGCAGAAAGCTTTTGACACGCTCAAACAGTGTCTGATAACTTCTCCTATTCTCAGACAAGTGGATGATACAAAACCCTTTGTCATACGAACTGATGCATCTAATTACGCAATCGGAGCAGTCCTACTCCAGGGCTCAGGTGAAGAAGAACACACCATTGAATATGCAAGCCGTTTGCTTACTTCAGCGGAGCGAAATTATTCAACCACTGAAAGAGAAGCACTCGCCGTAGTTTGGGCCCTCAATAAATTCAGAGGTTATGTTGAAGGATCTGAAGTCACAATTGCTTCAGATCATCAACCACTGAAATGGTTAATGGGTTTGAAATCGCCTTCTGGACGGTTAGCCTGTTGGGCTTTGCAACTTCAAAGTTTCAACTTAAAGATTAAGTACATTCCAGGAAAAGCAAATGTGTTAGCTGACATGTTATCATGCCCTAGTTGTACTCACAAGAAGCCAAATTGTGAAATTTGCACGATAACTATCGATATCCCAGCTCGATCCTCGGAAGACATACGAAGTGAACAGATGAAAGATGATGAATTGAAGAAAATCATCGACACTTTTGAATCACCAGAAAAAGGAACTGATTATTCCAACTGGACTGATCGTGGCTATCTTATGAATCGTGGAGTGCTGTACAGATACTCTCCAGATTCTGAAAGTGAAGACGCTCAATTAGTTGTTCCTATACAGGAACGAGAACATATTCTTAAAGATCACCATAATGCTCCAACAGCTTGTCATTATGGTGCTGAAGGAACGTTCAACAGAATATCGAAAAGACGTTATTGGACTGGCATGTGGAAATTCATCACAGATTACGTTAAAAACTGTCCTGAATGTAATAAATTCAAAACTAGCAACCAGAAACCTGCTAGTCTTCTGCAAACTCCAGTTTCATCCCAACATTTTGAAACACTAGCTATTGATCATTTTGGCCCCCTGCCGGAAAGTAAAGATGGTAAAAAGTGGATCTTTATAGTCGAAGATTACACCACAAAATGGGTGGAACTTTTTTCCCTGCTATCTGCAACTGCCAAAGAGTGTGCTACAATACTCCTTGAAGAAGTCCTTCTAAGATACGGAATCCCTCGTCGTATCATAAGTGATAATGGTACACAGTTTGTGTCAGCTGTAATGCAACAGCTTTGTTACCTTCTAAACATCAAACAATCTCTGATTCCTGTCTACCATCCACAAGCAAACCCCTTGGAACGAAAGAAAAGAGACCTAAAGCCTCGTCTTGCCATCCTGGTTTACGACAAGCAAAACTCTTGGTTAGAAAAGTTGCCACCAATTAGATTTGCCTTGAATACAGCCAAATGCCAGACCACTGGTCAAACTGCAGCTTTTCTGCATTTTGGAAGAGAACTGCGGACGACCGACGATGTCACGCATGATCTTCGTGCTGTCATCGAAAACGATAATTTCGTTGCAGAAATTACTCCATATTTCAAGAAATTTTCACAATTCTTAGCTGAAGCTAAAGATGTGGTTGAACAACAACAAGATAAAAGAAAGCATTATGCTGACAAGAGAAGACGTGAAGCAACTTTGTTTCATCCAGGTGATAAAGTCTATGTCACCTCACACCCCATGAGTAGTGCTGAAAATGGAAAAACTTCCAAGTTCCACCCACGCAGAGATGGACCTTATGTGATTATGTCTCGAAGGTCTCCAACTACATATGAAATTTCCATCTTGGAAAATCCAACTACACCTCTTGGAGTGTATCACACTTCTGCCTTGAAAGCGTTTGAGCAAGGACGCTCCAATGCCCCAATTCTGCCACTAAGAAAGAGAGGTAGACCTAGGAAAACTGTGACTGCTGGTTCCTTGACGGGACGACTGTGGAACCAGAGGGGGAGGATGTAACCAATGTATTTCCTCTCCCCTCAATCCTGCAACGCCCTCTGCAATAACTGCGTCACGCATTCAGTTTAGCATATGAACTCAAGGTGTTCGGAGCACTAAAACAATTATGCGCATTAACGGGGAAATCCTTCGGCGCATACTCGATTCAATATCTCTTTGTTTCTACTATGTATGTAAATTATAAATGTGTTGTCCTTGTAATAAAATAATTGTTTAGTGATCTGGGCTCTTTTCTACTGTAACTACGAAAAGTAGTTATAGTTTTCTTTTTTCTACGGTGGCTTACTGTTATGTCTATCGAAATGGTATTTTTTTATTTTTTAATCTTTCTTGTGGGGAGGAATTGATGATTCGATACTTTAAGACTATTAATTTGAAATGATCTTTCTCAGTTTAACATTTCGGAATTAAGAAATGTTAGAAGATAATTTAAATCAAATTCCTTATCATTTTGAATTATAAGCCAAATTCTGAAGGAATTAATTTCAAAAAAAATGGGTGTCAATAAATTTGAACAAGATTCTCCTTTTATTCCTAAGCTTTCGAGACTTCGTATTTGCGTTTCTGCATTGTCATATGGATTTCGTAAACTCATAATATCATTAGGGTTTTAACAGGCGTTAAATTTAATAATCACTAAAATGAGCATTAAGTAAAATATTTTTGTTTCCAAATCTATTCTTCAATAAATCAAGAGCTCTATCGTAATTCTCATCAGAAATGGCAAGTGAATTACTACACAAATATGATTTCAAATAATTAACTAAATTTATCAACCTAGCTCAGTTTACATTATTATGAATAGAGCTTTGAAATAAACTATAAAAATCTAATCACCCTGAAAAATTTCTTGAATATCTAGTGATTTGCAATTTTGGTAAATTTATATTTATATAGTCAGAATTATAAGTTTCAATCAATTTGGATATTTCTCGAAACTGAATTCAAACTTGAGAAAATTTTGGGAGATTGAGGAAATAGAAAACGATTTTACCTAAGAGTATAGAAAATTCTGTATGTGAGGAACATTATGCGCGAACGCGTAGGAGAGATAAGTCAGGAAAATATATTGTGACTATGCCATTTAAAGAACATCCTTCATGTTTAGGGAGTTCAAAAGAAATTGCTGTAAGGCGACTTGAATCGCTATGGACTCGTTTGTCTGGAGAACAAGAGTATTTAAACTTATATTCGTATTTTTTAAAGGAATATGAAGAATTAGGACATATGACTGAGGTCAGAGATACTTCTGAGGTCGGTGTGACATATTATATGCCTCATCATGGCATTTATAGGCCTCATAAAAGTACAACAAAATTGAGAACAGTATTTAATGCTTCCACCTTGACTACTAGTGGAAAATCCTTAAACTCCATTCAATATAACGGTGGAGTTATCCGATATGATTTGTTTACATTATTAGTGAGATTCCGTAAACACATCTTTGCATTTACGGGAGATATTCGTCAGATGTACCGCATGATTAATAT
>BMAW01069781.1:1175-41891 GCA_019974015.1 Nephila pilipes
AGACCATCAAATCTTTCTCTTCTTGGATCCAAAATCCTTCTCAAGACTGTGACACCTCCGAACTCCCAATAAAAGAAAGAGAACAATAAATTGATATATCGACCTTCCCTCAACTGAAACTAAATTTTAGACAAGTTGATGTTATGCATTTTTGGATTGACATTAGAAAATAATTTCCTGAAATTGCCAAAAGATCTATGAAACATCCAATGTTATATGTTTCAATCTGTGTATGCGAAAAATCACTCTCTTTGTACGCTGCTACAAAAACAAAACACGGAAACAGATTGGTTGCTGAAGTTGAATTAGATTGCAGATTTCAACAATTATTCCAGACGTAAAAATACTTTGCAATAAAAAACAATCACAGCCAAATCGTTAAAAAAATTTCTTTTTATTAATTTGTCATGATTTTAAATATTGTT
Source organism: Nephila pilipes (assembly GCA_019974015.1). Lineage (NCBI taxonomy): Eukaryota > Metazoa > Arthropoda > Arachnida > Araneae > Nephilidae > Nephila > Nephila pilipes. Next base: position 1,601 of record BMAW01069781.1, read on the forward strand.
GTTTTTGTTTATTATTCATAGAATATAGTTTAGAAAACAAAGTAAATAAAAAAACATTAGCTACCTTGCCATTCATTACCTTATTAAGACATTTCTATTGTGATAGATTAGAGAAGCACAAATAATTTTTTTTTTAAAATTTGAGTAGGATTAAGCTTTGAGATAACCTATTTTTCCTTCTCTTTGACCAAGAGGTTCCTTCAAGAAAATGCTAAGCTCAAAGGGTTCCCCAAGGTTTAAAAGGTTGAATACCTGTTTCCTATATTAAGTACCGCCCATTCCTCCTTCCAGCTGAGGAAGCTTTTGTCGATTGTTACTTTCAGAATGCCTCGACGGGAGCCTTATTGTTACCGTCTGTCTTCAAATACCAAGTACTTTTTGAACCACTCTCGTATTTTTCTGCCAGAAAATGTTTTCCTTGCGCTCGATCACTATGCTTCAACGTAAGTCGAAAGTAATTGCAATAAATATTCGGCATTATAATCACATTGCCAGATTCAGCGTTTTAATGCAGGCAGAGTTGTCGAATGAAAATCTCTAGGAGCAGGAAAAATTGTCTGAAAATTTGTTTTGATTTGTGTAGTATTAAGTACCATAATTTTGATCTGCTAAAAAGTGAAACTATTTATTTATATAAAACCAATTTTAGGACAGTGATGTGATGTGAGAATAATGGCTCCCAAAGAAAGGGTTCCGTAATATCTAATATATACTTTGGCATAAGACCTTAACGTGTATACACATAGAGATTTTTAAGATAAACGTACGGCGAAATAAAGCCGGCCTTAAGAAATTACTGATTATTTACCAAATACGAAATATATATATATAATAAAAAATGTCGGAATAGAAATAGTGGAAGTGAAGCTTTGTCTTCAGTTCATTCACTGCCATTAAAGTGAATGATGTAAAATGGTTTAGTTTTGATCGTTTTGTTTGTAATTATGGGAGTCGTCGAACAACAATGGCAGAACGTGAGCTCATAATATGCCGTTCTCAAGTAGGAAAAAGGGACAATGAATCGCAGTTAGTAAACAGAACAAAAGTCCAGCAATAATTCTACGTATTATAGAAAGATTTAAAATAAAATTGTAGCTGATAGAAAAAGGGTAGAAAAAACCCAAAGAAAATTTTTCGTGATAGAAAAGAAGCAATGTTAACAACAAAAGAATTTCTTAAATAAATACACGTTATTCATCCTAAGGATATGCGAGTGCTTTGCAATTTAAGTTTTAGTTCCGACTGCATAGGGAGGATTCATTTATTGATGATTAACTAACGTTGCTCCAAGGACAGCAATTGGCAAATCACTCAAGAGGATCAAGTTCATTAACAAGGATTTGGAGCTAATCATTAACAAAGATTTGGAGCCCCTCTCACCAAAGTTAGCCGACCTCATCCACCACTACGGGGTTAAAAAATAATTCTCCAAAGTAGCCGGATCAAAAATTTCTAGTCTCTGAAGTGTTGACTCAGAATTTGATCACTCGGTGGCAGCACATCCTAGAGCTAGTGGGTGCATGCACCTTCGACGTAAAATTTCCTTTTATGTGTCTTACTGAGATAGTCACTCGTAAATCACAACTAATGATGTACTGGCTGTGGTGCTTGCGTCAAATAGATGCACCATCTTAACTAAAGATAGCATATTACGTCAATGGTAATTTTTTAAAAAAATGCAACACATTCAATATAACAAGCAGGGGATGTATACCAATAGCAGTAATGGCTGGAAAAATAATCTTCTCTAAGATATCTTTCAGAAAAGTCCTTCAGTATCAACATGATGATGCTAGTGTGAAAGTAGGCAGTTACTTTCTTCCACGATGAAAGGAATAAATGGCTGATAACTAACCCGATGAGGAATCCTTTTTGTCTTAGTTGTCAAAGGCACTGCAAGAGACGATCCACTCAAGATTTCTCCAAACCGAAAGATCGAGATTTGGAATCACTCTTGTCATCAAGGTCAACTGACCATTCGTCACGGGGTAGGAAAACTATTCGCCGAATGTAGAGGCGGAAATATCTCCGCCGAAAAAGTGTTTCTTTACAACGAAATACCATGCCTATGCCCAGTACATGCATTTAAATTCTATCAAAGCAATAGTTCTTAGCAACAAGTATAAATACAGTACAATTATAAGTACTACATTATAGTTCCAAGGTGTTAGAAGTTTATTTGTGCAGTTTAATCCCGTTAACACGGGGTAATCGGGGACATGAGTTAACCGTGAGTAACAGACACAGTATAGATATAAGTTGAGCTCTAAGTTCCAACATCGACAGGAACTTTCTAAGTAATGAATATTTGCATTAAATTATAGTTAGTTGGAAAAAATAAATTTATGGTTACGTACTTGTATGCCATCTATGCAATATGTAGTTGCCTGTTACAAAAAATTAAAAAAAATTAATGAAAGAATGTTGAAAATATTTAAAGAAAATTAATTTTATTGTTTTGTCAACAAATCCTTAACGAATAGTTGTTTTTATGGACATTTTTCTTCCGAATTTCTTACATGGCAGATCTTATTCGTTGTGCCCTAATCCGAGATCCCTGTTGCTCAAAATAACATAGTAATAGCCCTTTTACTTCGAGGATCATAGAATGCGTGATTGGAGTTTGTTTTGTGGCATCTCCTTTTTCATCATTATCAGATGCTTCTTCACCTGGAACATTGTGAACAACATCTTCCTCTGTTTTTGTCTCTTCTTTTGACTCATCATTACCATTGTTGTACATGTTTCAACAAAATCTTATGATCGAGGTCCCAAGTCGTCCCGGAGGAGTGGTGTGGAAGTTTGGAGAGGAAGGCGCCAGATCAGGATTTCAAAATTAAGAGATCCGTCGCCAATATCCTTCGTGTTTCTTCTGAGTGCGTCATTAATAAACAGTTAATGAATCAAACAAAACCGTGTAATCTTTATAACTCTTAAAAATTGACCAATATAAAATTGTTGAGAGAACAGCTAATCTCACCGAGCACAAAATATTGGAAATAATCTCTGACGAAAAAAAAAAAAAAAAAAATCTAAACTGAAAATCTTTCGCTTTCCGAGAAATGGTGATCCATTTCTACAAAATCGAATGCAAAAAAAAGGTGTTAATGTCAGCTTTTCATCAAAAGGCGCAACGTCATCCAAACCAACGAACAATTTAAATTTCATAAAAAAAATAATTAAGGAATTATTACGTCATACTATCGAGAAGTAAAATCATAAATAGTTGCGTAACAAGGAAGCCATAGTAAAACCTCGAGTAAAGCAAACTCGCGGGTAACTGAATCACGTGATAAAGGGTCGATTGTAGTACTTGACATTTGAGGGTGGTACAAAAAATCCTTGTATTTGAAGACATATGGCATCATTAAGTGCTACCATTTGTTAAACGGAGCCGAACCAAATTTGACATTGATTCATAAGTTAGTTTTGGTAGTCATTTATTACCAAATCAAAATTTAAATACCACCGTGTTGAGTTGTCAACATAATTTTGCTTAAAAAACCTGTCGAGGTCCAAAAGCCTCCCTTTAGCGTGGTGTGGAAGTGTTTGGAGAAAGAATCGCTGCTCAGGGGTCGTCCTCATCACTTGACCGAGGTGAAAAATTACGAGGTCCGTCACCAACAGCCCTTTGTTGCTTCTGTGAGAGACGCTATAAAACAATCGAATCAATTCTCTCCCTTAAGTCTAATAGCCACTGAAACAGTGGGGAGTAGTTTCAGCCTTTTAACACAAAGGGGACCCCCTTCAATAGCTGAGTACCGAGAAAATCTAAGATGTTCAGATTAATTTATGTCACAATACCTTTTTTCTCAGTTAAATTAAATGTTTTTATTTCAAAAAATAAGATTTAATTTTGGAATCTTAATATTCTTATTTAAATTATGGAACTTCTAACTATGATAAATTAATACCAATAGTTATGACGAGGAAGTACAGCCTTCGTTTTAAAATAGGGAGTTCCAAGAGCCTGGAGAACAGAATCTTTTAAGACAAGTATAGAATTGTTCATCCTTTTTGCATGAACTAGGGAATTTTTAATTGGATTTGCTTATTATGCTCTACTTTTCCCTTGGAACATTTGCGTTCCAAGTAAGTTATATGATGGATTATTATAATGGATTACCAATTTTCAAGTTTAGTTTAGTTTTTAGAGTTTTTTTTTTTTTATTAACGTCGCACTAGAAGCAACACGAGGGCTATTGGTGACGGACTTCGTAATTTTGAAACTCGGTCAAGTGACGAGGACGACACCTGAGCTGGCCCCCCTTCTTCTAACATCCACACCACGCAAACGGGAGGATTTTGGGCCCCGACGGATTTAACGTGCATCAGCCCTGCTACAAGGCGGGTCTTTGATGGCCAAGGATCGAACCCGCAACTGAACGAAAACCACCGGCTACGAATCCGAAACCTTGACCACTAGGCTACCGCGACCACAATCAATTTTCAAATAAATGAAGCTTGAAATAGTCTTCCGAGATTGCTATTTATATTATTCACATAAAATGATTTCTTTCGTTCTTTTTTTTTTTTTTTTTTTTAATAAAATTTTTTTTTTTTTGGGGGTGGGTTTTTTTTTTTTTTTTTTTTTTTTTTTTTTTTGCTGCTCGAAGCTAATTCTTTTACAGAAAAAGCCTAACTGCAATCAGAAAAATATAAAATATTTCAGACATACCCTTGACGAGAGTACTAACAGATACTTTTGCTTAGATCAGGGATCGGCTAATCCGGCCCAAGATTTGAAATTGTTTTTACATGAAAAAAATTAAAATAAATCAAACTACATGGTGAAACTGATCAGGTTTATAAAAAAGTTGCAACAATATCTTTCGGATCTAATACAAGTGGTTAAGACCTTCCCATACTTAAGAATTCATTTGGCTATGCAACTGAGAACTTTCTATCAGACCTTCAGTTTGAAGCGATTAACTTGCAAAATATTGGTATGCTATAACTGATGTTTAAAGAAATATAGATGTAATCCTACACTATAAATATCTTTCGACAGATAAATAGGGTCAACTAAATCATATGTACAAACATTTTTAACTGTATTTGGATTGATTGATTGATTCGTTTTATTACGTCTCTCTAGAAACAACACAAGGGCTTTTGTCGGCAGACTTCGTAATTTTGAACCTAGGTCAAATGACAAGTCGACACATCCTCTCCTAACTACCACACCATGTGACAGGAGGACTTTGAGCCTCGATAGGTTTAACGTGTATCATCCCCGTTTAAACGATGGGTCTTTAGTAGGATCAAGGCTTGAACCCACGACTCGACGAAAACCGCCAGTCGTGAGTCCACGACCATGACTACCGTGGACATGTCTGTATTTGAGAATATTATGTAAAAATATCACTCCTAAATTTAAAAAAGGTTAAGCCTTTTTTGTTGTTGTTCTATGAGTAGAATTGCCCATGTAAATATGGAGTTTGCTGTCTGGACCATCAAGCCTAAATTTTTTTTTTGGTGGTGGAGAGATGGGGAAGAAGGGCCAGGTGTTAAAAGTTCGCCGAACCTTAGTATAGATAATAAATAAATTTATTAAAGGAAAAGGCTGATTTTCTTATAAAGTATGTAACACGAAAAATGAACTTGTAAAACAACGCGAACATTTGTCATTGGTATCCATGTTCGCAATCTATAACAATTACAAGATTCAGAGACCCAGGGCTACATCCATCATTGTGGGTCCACAAACAAGGAATATTTCAGTTCCGTTTTATAATAAAGCTATTGAAAACTATATGATATGAATAATTCATATAAACTCGTTATTTATGGGAGCTATTGATGTATTTTCTAGCCAGTTCTATGAATAATATGTCTCGAAAACTTTGAAGAGATTAGAAAACAAAAAAGTCGAGTGAGCTGTTTAGAGACTGCTGGACCAGGTCCTTATTACCTTTTCCACCTCAAAGCTTGCCTACTTTAGGTAAGTTGGGCGTCAAGGCTCCCAAAAACCCTAATGAAACTTATTTTTCACATGAGGTTTAGTGTCTTCGGGGTGACACGGGTGATGCACTTCCAACATGCACAATAGCGATCCCGCTACCCTAGAGAATCCCAAGGGGGAGGGGTTTTTACCAATACCCATGTTTACCAATAATAGTAAACCCCATAGAAAAATTGCTCACCCGTCATGATGCTCATACTTACTTAAAGAAGGCCTGGGTTGTAGCTGCTGAAAACAATAAACCTCAAGATCGCGTATTATCCATTTGACTAAATAAAGAATGCATATTATCCAATTGAGTAAATCTAGAGGGCATATTATTCAACGGAGAAAATCAAGTATAGTAGACGGAATAGTTTTACGAAACGCATATTATCCAATAAAATAAATCAATATCTCGTATTATCGAATATAACTAAGATCTCATGGTAGCCATTTGAGGAAATCAAGATCGCGTGTTATCAAAAAAAAAAAAAAAAAAAAAAGATCAATTTTGCTTATTATGGAACTGAGTAAATTAAGATCGTGAGTAATCTATCTAAGTAAATCAAAATAGAGTATTATCAAAAATAGTAAATTATGTTCGCATATTATCCAACAGATAAATTCAGAACCACATTATCCAACAAGCTGTCTCCAAAACACTGGCATTCTCTTTCTCTCTTTCGCACCCGTGCACTCTAGCGCGACTTTGCTTTCCAACAAGTTGATACAAAAACGCTCTATCCACAAGACTGTAGTCTTAAGATCTCACAGAACTTATAGGAACCCAACAATTATTTTTATTAAATATTTTGCATAAAATTTGAGGAATATTTGGAAAAAATATCGGAGTTTTTTTTGATAATCTTTGGTATAGTTTTACGATGACGAGATTAAAGTCTTGGGGCCTAAAAGGCTTTTTTACTATACTTTCCTTTGCATAACAAACTACTGGAAAGGGTCCACTATATATAAAAGCTTCGGGGCTCACCAAGGATTGATGCGATCCAGCATACTCCAGTATAAATATTGCCGCTTACCGTTATACCTGCCTAATCTCACTGTCTCAACTCGTTTCTAATTGAAACAACACTCGAATAAAAAACTGCCATATCTCAGATACAACAGATAACGAAGACCAGTGGAACCCCCGACGTGCCGACAAGTCTCAACCACCCACGAAGACAGTTCGCATCTCCATTCGATTGCACCAATGGTAAAAGTGCCGACAGATAGATTCGCGCAGCCACGATGAACGAAACGCATCCGTTGTTTGGAAAAGTGCGAAACGGAAGACATAAAGCAGTCTGTGTGTCAAGCCGAGCTTTTCTTTTCGCTTCAGGAGTGTAAATAGAGCGAGAGTGCTTGGGTAGACGTGACCCCGTGATTTTAACAGTTCCCGGTGCGTCAGGATCGGCTAAATATTATTTTTAGAACTCTTCTTATGCCTGCTTTAGCGTCAACAGTGGGGGTAAGGGGGGTGCCAGTCGAAACTCTTAAGGAGTACTAGAGAATGTTAAAAAAAATTATAAGAACAATCAGTTCGGTTTGTTTATGTGAAGAACCATCCACACGTGGGGAGTGATCGAACTAAAATTCTTTTGCCAATGAAGATTGTCCACACAGAGGGTTTTGATGCCTCCTCAATTTTTTTAGGAATATTATTGATTTTTGTAAGAAGATTGTCAATGGATCGTTGCATTGTTTATTAACGCCGCCTTGAGACGTAACACGTGAACTATTGGTGATGCACTTCGCAATTTTGAACCTCAGTCAATTGACGATGACGTCACCCGAGCTGGCACCTCCCTCTCCAAACTTCCCCACCATACCAACGGGAAGACTTGGGACGTCGACCAGATTCAACGTGCATCAGCCCCTCTACACAGGGGGTGTTTAGTGGCATTGCCCTTTCGGGACAGTACGCCTTGGCGTAAGACGTTTCTACAGAACGGAGGAGAATCGAAGGGAACTGTCGCACACAGGCCGGGGTTTTTGCGTCGCTAAGCCTAACTTTGGAAAAAAAAATTATAAATAAATAGTTTTCGTCTTAATGTTATAACTTTTGGTAAAAATTTAAATTAAGCTGTTATTTATTTAAAAGTTAGCATTTTTAATAATCTTTTCCCTTTAATTTACAGAATATATACATAGTTTGGTTCAGTTTTATTAGCATCGCACTAAAAGCAATACGAAGACTATTGGCGACGGACCTAGTAACTCTGTATCTCGGTCAAGTGACGAGGACGACACCTGAGCTGGAACCTTCCTCTCCATATTTCCACATCACACCAACGAGATGACTTTGGGCCCCGAAAGATTTAGCGCACATCAGCCCTGGCTACACGGGGGGGGGGGGCTTTAGTGGCCAATGCTCGAACCCGCGACTCAACGAAAACCGCTGGCCACGAGTCTGATATCATAACTACTTGGCTACCTCGGCCACAAAAAATGATATAAAGATGTACTTACTTTGAGAAATATTTTTCAGAAGCGCAAATGAAATTATTCCAAAGTCTTACTGACAAAAACACCAATAAGTTTAAAATTAATTAAAAAAATATACAATAAAGACTTTTACAAGAAGTAACAAAACTGAAAGTGAAGACCGAGGGTGGTAATTCTCGAAATTCTATTTTGTCTATCTCTGACAAAATGTCCGCTTCAGAATCACAGGAAATATTCATTTCAAACCTTTTAGAAAATTGAACGCACTGTCATCATTAATTGGATCTTCGACCATGAGAGTAATTTTTTCTGATAAATAACGCTTTCTCGCAATTATAAACAGGAGTCAAGGCCTTCCAAAATTTAAAAAAAAAAAAAAGGGGAAGTAAAAACGAAATACATCCAAAAGCAACGTAAAGTCAAACAGTACTGACGGTGTAGTTCTAAAAAGAAAGAATGAAGAAATTCTCATCAAAAACCAATAAAATAACATTTGGTGAAAAACAGAAACACGAATGTTCATCATATGAGAATTCAAAGAGCCGAGTTCAGTTTGTTTTCATTACACTTTCCTACCTCCCCCACAATTGGAGAGCAAAATGCTGAATTAAGACAGACTGTGATCAAACTGAAGGTCAAGATCTTAAAACTGTCCATTTCAAAAAGTAATGGACACATGGTGACATCTGAAGATACTTAGAAAACGTTCTACCGTAGAATGCGAATATGCATCGTTTGGCCCCTGAGCTCATTCTGATGTGATGCTTATTTGGTACGTTCGGCCGTGAACGAAGATCGCGAGTTGATGCGTATACGGTACGTTCGTCCCGAAAAGGTTTGGGCTCGAACCCACAGCTCGATAAAAACATAGCCAACCTCGAATTCGCGACCATGACGACTAGGCAACCGCTGATTGCAGGAAAATTGCAAAGAGTAAATAATAAATGCAATGTCGAGAGCTAATTCCGGCGTTGTCTCCGAGACTATTTCTTCATCTGATTTTCAAAGTCGTTAATAGGAATTATGAATTACAATAGTTCTCTAACTTTATAGTTGTCATGTTCCTTGGTTGGTTACGAAGATCAAAAGTACCGTCGGGATAAGTAAATATCAGCAATTCGTAAATTATATAAATATATTTGTTGTTTGAGTTTTGTTATTAATTCATTCCTAAGACACTCATTTACTCAAGGAATATGCATACAATAATTTAAAAACCTGTGATATACAGTAATGAATTTGATGAAGATTGAAGAGTAAATATCAGAAGCTGTGCCCAAGAGAGAAAGAGATAGGTTTCAGACAATACAGAAACCTTCAAAAATTTCATCCCATTTTCTCAATTTGGAAGGAAAGTAGCGACAACTATTATTTCGGGGAACTTAACCCTCACGGGCTTCTATCCCCTGTGAAATGGCTTAAAAATGATTGGTGAACTGAACCTTGGTTTTTCACTTGCCCAGAAGTTAATGAATTATTATGGAAGTTATTTTTTAAAAATTGCAATAGTTTGATGAAAAAAGAGTATTATAGGGAATTTAAAAAGTTTAAAAAGTTATTGCAGAAAGTAAAGTTATCACAAAGTAAAAATATAATGGATGATCAAATTTAATTGCAGAATGGAGAATTAATTGTAATATTGCAGCAGAAGTCTATTGAATTCCTGCTTGCTTGCTCGGTCTGGTCGCAGTAAGAGCGTGGGTTGTGATTGGTCGGTGGCGCGGTGAGCTGTTTGAGTATATAAGTGTGTGTGGGTAGGGGTGGATGGCGGAGCATTAGTTGCATGGCCCAGGTAGCCTAGTGGTCATGGTTGCGAACTCGCGGCCGGCGTTGTTTCCATCGAGTCGTGGACTCGAGCCCTGATGCAATTAAAGACCCACAGTGTTGCGGGGCTGATGCACATTAAATCTGTCAAGTTCCCAAGTCTTTCAGTTGGCGCGGTGTAAAAGTTTGGATAGGGAGGAGCCATATCTCGGGTGTCGTCTTCAACACTTAAGCGAGTTTCAAAATTATGAGGTTCGTCATCAATAGCCTTTGTATTGTATCTGATAGCGATAGGTACCAGGGCATGAGGGGGGAAATAAAATACCGAATTTAAGACTCTTTCTTTTAGTGTCATTTATGTTTTAAGAATTATTCATAAGGCTTTGGATTTTTGTGTGCTTATTATTGATATTTTAATCCTTTTGTTGAACTATAAAAGAATAGTTTGGGTCAAAAAGTTTTTTTTCTTCTTTTTCAGTCGAATATGGGCATGATTTTTCAGATATATTTGCATATTTATGTACCTTTTTTGAAAATAATGTTCCATAAATATATACAAAACATTTTATTCTTCATACAGAAAAACAATACATAAAAAAAATGTGAACTAACTTTTTAAATAGTACTATATATTTTCTTTGAAAAGTAATAGAACTGCGCAATTTCGGAAAATTTAATCTTTTCTTTTTTTATATGTACATAATTATTTCTTAAAATTTATGTATTATTTAGAGAAAGGGGCCGCGGTAGCCTAGTGGTCAAGGTCGTGGACTAGCGGCCTGCGGTTTCCGTTCGGTCTTTGGCCGCCGAAGACTCGCCGTGTAGCCGGGACTGAGGCACGTTAAATCTGTTCGGGGCCCAAAATCCTCCCGTGGCGTGGTGTGGATGTTAGGAGAGGGGGTTCCTGCACAGGTGTCGTCCTCGTCACTTGACCGTGGTTCAAAATTACGAGGTCCATCACCAATAGCCCTCGTGTTGCTTCTAGGGCAACGTTAATAAAAACTTAATTACAAAAAAAAAAAAAAAAATTAGGTTCACTATATGTATAAGTACCCTTTATAGAAGCATAAAGAATTTGGAATATTATATTGTATAGTAATTTTCTTTGAAATGGTACCTAAATGTAAATATATTTCAAAAATCCTGTCCAAATTTAAGAAAGAGAGAGTGAAAAAAAAAAACATTTTGAGAAAAAAAATTACTTTTATAGCTCTACAGAATGATTGAAATATCCTTGTTAGGTACACAAACAAAATATAAGCTCTACTAATAATTTGAAAAAAAAAAAAAAAACACACACACACACACACACACAACAAGGAGTCTTAGATATAGAATTCCACATCTCCCCCTCATGCCCTGGAATCCTCAATAAACAATCAATTAACCGGCATTTAATTGTCTTGAAAAAATTATTTTTGCTCACAAAAAGAATATTTCTTCTTCTAAGGGAACAAGAGTTTGCTGTTGAAAGTATAGATAAATTGATAGTTTATAAATGTAGCACTTAGAATCGACACGAGGGTTATTGGTGACTGACTTCGTAATTTTTAAACTGTGGTCACTTCATAATTTTGAACTGGCAACCTATTCCCTAACATTTCCACACCACTCCAATGTGAGGACTTTCAGTCCAGTTGGATTTAACGAGCATCAGCTTCGCTACGGTCTTTATTTATACGATGACTTGACTGAAATGACCCCGCCATGAGTTCGCTACCATGTCCAATCGGCAACCTTGATGACGCTATAATTATAAAATTGTATCGAATTGAAATTCTTTTGCAAATGGTGTCTTTTTTTTCTAAGATAGGTTTAAAATAATAGTAAATTATATATATATATACATAGACTCTTCTCTATTTTATAAACATTTAATTACACTTAAATTTAATTTATTAGTTAAACTTTTTTTTTGATACAATATTCTGTTGCTTTATTTCAGATCCACGCAATATTAAATGAAAATTAATGAGTTTAAATTTATTTTTCGTGATTGATTTTATATATTTAATTTTTACGCAAATAATTTTGTATAGTTATGTGTACAATTAGTTAGAAATAGCAGTAATTAATCATTTAATGATTGTAATCACACATATAATACATAAGCAATTTGTGTTATTAAAATTATTAATATAAATTGAGACTGGACACTTCCCAAATTTATTTGCTAGCCATTTTCATAAGCCGTGCTTCATGCAGTCATCCTCGTATTCTTCGATTTGAAGGGCATGCGTTTTCGGCGTTAGATGCTTTTTAACACCCTCAAAGGGAAGAGGGTTGAAGACCTTGAAGGGTCGTTGTTGTTCCGAAACTTTCACCACTGGGTCCAAAGAAAAGTTGACCGGCACTTTTTGCTTCGCCCTTCTCAAATGGACCAAAGAGATGTCCATGTGGAACAAATTATTAAGGCATTTTCCCTCCTGCCGTTGTTGTTGAAGGGAGCCGCCACATATTCTCCTTCTAGTACCTCCATGATGATTCGAAGAAAAATATTCTGAACAATATTTGCAGAGAAGATCATTTTTTCCTGCCATTTCTGCAATCAATGCACATTCTCTCCTTGTCGAATTGAGTTTCATTTTGGATAGTTTCCATTTGGCGTCATCGGCTGTCTGTAGTTTAGTGATTGATCTATTTAACGCGTGCGAGGTAGTCGATATATCATTAGTTATGATTGTTATGCAGTTGCACAGAGTCAAGTGTTTTACGTTGGCGGCATAAGCAACCAGTAACTCTCGGCTGTGCTGCCATCTAGTATTCGAATCCTGGATCACCACTTCAATATTAGATGACTTTCGAACCCAGGAGAGAGCTAGTGAACTTGAGTACCGGTGGCGTTTCGAACCCTCCACCACTGTGTCCGGAGGAAAGTTGACCTGTCGCTTTTTGCTGCGTTACATCAACTAGATCAAAAGAGACGCCCTGATTGGGCTAATTATTAAGGCGTTTCAGTTTTTGTAGTTGTTTTGGAAGAGAACTGCTGCATGTTCAATGCAAAATTGTGGGGTTCCAACTTAAGTGTTTTCCTGGCATTTGCCTTGGTTAAAAATTTACGAGGTCCGTCGCTAATAGCTACTAGAGCTGCTCTAAGTTACGTTGGTCTCTCTCTCTCTCTCACTCACACATACACATACACGTTCATAAAATCAACATCAACTTAAAAGTTTCTTTTTTTTTAGACTCTGGAAGACTTTTTGCAAGTTGCAAATCTTATTTATGATTACAAGTTTCAAGTATTAAATTTTTTTTTTTTTTTTTTATTTCAAAACACATTGGTAAGAGGTGCTACTTTTCTCATTAAAAATTCAACTTAAACACGGTGCATAACATATTTTATTTCAAGATTAAGAATTTTGCCATCTTATTTATGTTATTATTAAATTTATTAAGGTATTTACTTTGCTTTAACGAAAAAAAAAAAACAGATTAGAATGTTTAACAAAAGATTTAATAGGTGGTTTATACACGTATCTAGGTAAGCTGATTAATAAACAAATCTATAAGTGATGAGTTCCAGTCCTGTATTTCTGATTGATTAACAGATTGTTTATTAACGTCGCACTTAAAAGCAACATGAGGACTCCTGGAGGTGGAACTCGTAATTTTGAAACAAAGTCAAATTATAGTATATCTCTGTTACGTGACTCATCTGTCACCTTAAATATTAGTCCAATTACAGTTCTTAAGTTCAGCTGAATTCCAAGTGCTGGAGGAGTAATTAAATTAAACACACAAAAATAGTTCAAAGATTTAGTCAATTATCTTTCAAAGTCTGATTTATTGTTTCTCAAAAAAAAGGGGAATGCTCTCTACTAATTCACAGTCCCTTCACGCGCATACTCACAACTTCTGTAAAATATCAAAGATTACTCTTACCGGGATATGATGTAAGTAAATTCTCAATGGAGAAACTTCGACCAGATAGCGTAGGGTTCTAGTCCCTATAGATCATACAGACACACAAGTAACTTTTGCACACTATTCAAAGAACTTCTCACTTTTCTGTCCTTCAACTACCACGATCTTTCTATCGCAGTTACCTATCTATTCTCAAATTCAATACTCTGTCGTTTTTATGCGACTTGATTATATCTATTCTCTCAGCTTCTAAAGTTTAAATAATTTGCGTCACCCTGTTTTATTTGATTGGAAAGGAGCTGTAGACTTAAAAACAAATTCAGAGAGAAATCCCAGATATTTCCGAAGAGAAGGCTCTCTAATATATATATATATGTGAAGTCCGGGTATTCACAATGATGATACTTCCGTTCATACTAAGTTATTTATTCTTATTTACAGCGATTAATATGTACAGACACTTGAATATAGTTAATTGAAAAAAGCGTAAGTAATGTTCATAATACAGATATACGAAGACAGTTCATTACAGTCAGACGGTTGTGCCCCGTGCACTTATTTCGTAAAACAGTTTTACCAGTGATATGTCTCAGACACTCCGTGTGCCCACTCCAACTTCGTAATGGCGTCTTCCCGCGCAAACGTCTTCTTTCCCCTAGCGGAATGTCGTCGAGACAGTAGCAGCGCTCTCTGGTGGTGGGACGTTCTAGGCGATAAGTCAAGTTCGATTCCCATATATATATATATATATATATATATCCCTTGTTACAAAGTGACGAGAATGGCACCTGAGCTGTTACCTCCTTCCCAGCAGCTCGCGACCTTGACCACTCAGATACCGCGACTTTATAAAGAGTTAAACGAATGTTAAGCACATAAAAAAATGTTAAATGTGAAGGATTCTTAAAGATTTGTGTTTTTTCCCCTCATTAAACATGTGTTTATGTGTGGAGACTATTATTGTTAATCTCTTAATTATTATATATTAGAACATTACTATGAAATCCTGATAATAGAGACTTTTTTTTTTTACAAATGGAAAATCTCATAAATACTGGGAGCAGCATATAATCGAAATTGAAAACAAATTTATACTCGGAGACTTAATTCCATTTTTGATGAGAAGCTACAACATAATTAAATTAATTATCAGTTAAGTTCAAAATGTTTCTTAAAAAAAGCAGCTAGTAAAAACAATATAAAAATTTCCCAATATAAGTAATCATGAATTGAAAATTCAATCAAAAATAAGATAACAGGATTGTTTTTTCACGACATAATTTAAATTAAATTAAACAGAGTAGGGGCCGCATTACTAGGAATTCTCGATAAATTATTGTGCGATGTTCTTGATGACAGATACAATAATGTAATTTATTGAGTATTCTTATAAGATGAGAAAACATAAAAACACACTTATTAACTTTGAAAATTAATACATTAAGCTTATTTTTTCACATACTTCACGGACCCCATGATGTCTCTCTAGACCTGGCTAAGAAACTAGACATTTGAGGGCGGATCAAATATAATAAGACATTTTAACCCTTTATAGGGCCAGTTTTTATAGTAATAACATATCAATATAGTTTAGGAATTGTGATTAATTTAAGGAAAAAAAAATCATCATATTTATAATATAATATCTTCATAAAGGTTTATAAAATAATATCTTTATTTAACGCTTTCCTTTGTTGCTTAAAAATTGAAAAGTTGGTGGCAAATATACTTCCCATGACTGTAAATAGGATCTCTTATGAAATATTACCACCAAAATTACACCAATGGTATTTATTTATACACACGCATACACATACACACACATATATACATATGTATATCTTTTATTACACATCCCCCCCAACGTAATAGGAGTTTGTTAAAGCCTTGTGAATTGCAAAGACGGACGCATAAATTCTTCTATTTTTTCCTTCGATGAGAAGCTTTCCCTTCCAAACGCTTTGCGGTGACTCTCTTCTACAACAACGTTAGAAGTTAAAACGCCTTACTTAACCAGCCGGGTAAGATGTCTTTTCAGCCTGGTTGGTGGGAGCGCATTCTTCGGGCCCACTGGACCAGGGTTCAAAACAACTCTGTAACATCAAGGGCAACTCACACTTTCTCCCCCTCCCCGGGGTTGGAAAACCACCTGCTGCCAAAGCTTCTTTGAGGTGTTACGAACCTGTGAAGATGCTTTCCTGCAAGGCTACTCTTTCAAGGTAAAAGAGACATTTACAGATATTTCGTCGATTACCAATGGAAGCTTAAGCAATGATCGTCAACCTTGGCGACGGATTTAGCGGCCATATTGTGACCTAGTTACTTTGACTACCGAATGAAGGTTCTCCATTATGCTGGAATCTTTCCGAAATCCCGGTTAGGACGAAAATTATGGACTTTTTCTGAATTTTCGTTGGGATTTCATACCTGGCTGGAATTGCTACAAATATGGAGAGGTGCAAAGCCTGAAAGAATCAGTTGGGAATTGACCGTGTGAAGCTGCCGGTAGCGTGGTTGAGTTAATTTGCCGAGAAGCAACCTGTATCTGTCGGGGAACATGATGGGACTGTCGGAAGCTGTACTTAGGAAATTTGTTCGTAGTGCGAACTACTAAGGTGCTGACCCGAATGGTGAAAGTACTGTGACTGTTATTCCAAAGAATGTTTTGTATCTGTGTTGCTGACCTGTACAAGTGTTATCTTTATTTCTGTTGTGCCGCTAATTAGTACAAGTGCTGTGTTTCTTGCTACAAAAATCGGTCCAAGCTTTGCTAACTGTGTTCATCTTGTTCTGGTTAAATGTGAATAAAGCGCCATTTCACTTGTGCACCCGCACGAGATTGAAATTTTTTTTGGTAACAAAGGGATACAAACAAATAGTAGTCCAAAGGTGCTAAATTCGGATTATAGAGAGGATGTTCAAGAGTTCTTTAGTGAATTTTCTTCAAATTTTCTTGAGTTAAGCTTTGCCTGTCGTTAGTGATGCATCAAGCTGGAGAAGAGCATAGTGGTACTCAATAGGAAGTCTTTTGAACCGATGTATACTGCTTTAAAGCTTACAGCTGAATACTGCAATAGTTGCTTTTCAGTCGTGAAGAAAATCGATGCACATAATACTCTGTAAATCCTAAATAATAAAAATAAAACAGTAGTGAGAACGTTTACAGCAAATAACCGAGTTTTGCTTTTAAAGGAGTAGTTTCACTTTTTGTGCACCATTTTATTCTGAACGGCTTTGTTTCAGGAAGTTTGTGATTGAACAAATTAACATACAAAGAATTAAACGATGTCAAACGATAACTTAAGCTTTAAATAGCTTGATTATCGTTTGACATCGATTCCTATAACGATTCTTTTGAAAATATATACATAAAAGTCGTCTGCCACTGTTAGAGTGAATTCTATAGCGTTTTCCTCTTCAACTAACACTTAGGGGGACTTTAAATGTGATGTTGTCTAAATTGAAAATCTTAACCAATAAATGAAACGCGACTCATATAAATCAGATGGTAAATATTGAAGCGTAGTGAGTAGAACTGAGGTGATGCATATATAAGAAATGAATCATTTAATACAAGAGTTGATAATTTAGTTAGTGTTAGAAATAGTGAGCAGAAGTTATCAGTGAGCGGCAAAAGTATTTCACATGCTTTGAGTAAGGGACTTTAGAAGTGATAATAGAAATGATCTACAAAGAGAGAGTCAAGGATACAAACCCTTATCTTTAAATTTTCTTAAGACTAGAACCCGAAATGAAATTATATTTCCGACAATTCTAATCGTAGATTTTATAGGCCGTGCGAAATACTTTAAAGTTTAAAATTTGATTCGTTTTCAGATGTGGAGTTTCAACCATACCGGCTCAGGGCTGACCTTTGGCTGTAGGCTAGGTAAGTGGCAAAATTTAGGAGCGTTAAGAAAAACCGTCTAAACTAGAATGTACCCTCCCCCAAATAAACACATCCCACTATTTCTGGAAAATAAAAGAGTAGTAAAAGGAAATACAACAGGATTTGACATGAAGAAGGTTCAAATGACGTTCGTAAATTCATTATTTCCCATTAAATTGGCTGAATTTGAGCAATGCTTTAGAATTTTGGTAATTGAATTTAGAATTTTGGTAATCCATAATTTTTATTACTTGTGAAATAAATTTTTTAAATTGAAGTTTATAAAAAATAATTTAAGAACCATGTCTAATTAAAAACATCTTAAAGGGGCTAACAATGTAGATCGTTGAGCATGTATTGTGTAATAAAACAGATCTGAAAAGTAGTTATGCGTGATTTTGCAGAAAAGAGAAAATTCGAAAGAAATTATTTTAATTTTTAAGTTAAGACCTTGAATATCATTGTACTAATTTTTTTTAATGTTTTAAAAGTCTTTAAAATATTTTTGGAAATAGTAGGTACTAGTTTTAGTTTCTAAATTCGTGGGTGCTAGCACGTTAAAAATGTAAATTTTGCTTTTTAATATAACAATTTTCCTCAATTCTGTATTAGTGTTATTGTCCTAATTCAATTAAATGTAATTTTTTCTGGTTAACTTGGTTCCATCATGAATCTGTATTTTGAATTGAAGAATTTAAAGTTTTTTTTTGAAGCTGGGAGGGGATGGGGAGTCATTATTTGGGTTTGCCTATGACGGCAAAAACGCTGAGGTATATTTTGACATCACACCAATGTGAAGACATTGATATTTGACAAATTTAACGAGCATCAACCTTTCCACTCAAAGGTTTTTAAAGGAATCAGGACGCGAAAAAGTAGCTGAATTCAATCATCATCGGCTATACGATGAAATAACCATTCGTTTATCGTGGCCCGTTGTAATGTTAGAATTATCTATTTTATATTTCGCCTCACAAGCAGTGTAAAAAAATAAATCTATAGTTGAATTTGTATCTACTTATGTAGCGACCAAACTAGAAATACTGATACAAAAGAATCCTGTACAACTTCACACTAAATCAGTGTAATGGAATAATCATGCATAAGAACTTGCTTGGCATACATTTCTTCTTAGTGCTGTAAAACATACAGTGAAAATTATCACCTTGGGTGTACGGTGAAATCAGTTCAACAAAGAGGATAATAGAGAATAATGCTAATGGGATGAAACACCTGTTGCATAAATTGCATAGATTAACAGCGCAAGCCAAAAAAAAAAAAAAAAAAACTCTTGTATGTATTAGCACTTTCAGTAACGTCCACTTACCAGCTTATTGTTTCACTAGCGGACAAACCTCCTAAGTTATACTTGACACTTTAAAGGCAGACTCCGATAGATTACCTTAAACTCCGCAAAAGCGGAGTTTAAGGAATTTATATATAGATATTACGGTCAAGTGTGACGTCGTGGGGAAAATTCAAAACGATTCCATAACTCCTCATCTTTTTGAGATTTCAAGAAATTTTGAACAGTTCCAAGACCCTCCATTTTGTTGCTTAAGTTCCCAAATTTGTCGCCACACAAGATCATTATTCATTGCCTAAAACTTTCTCGATATTCAACAAAACCTCTATAAATTTTTCTTTTCATGAAAAAAATTACATTGACGGGAAGAGTCAGTTAAAGCTCGTAACTAACATGCTCGTAACTGTTATATGCATGCATCATACTCATTACGATGATGCATATGCATGCATCATCGTAATTATATGCATCATTATATGTAATTTTAAGCCATAAAAGACATTGAAATTTTCTAAGGATCTCTTTATTTCAACCAAATTTGAATAAGAAAATTGCTTTTTTTTTGTTGTTGGTTCCCTAGGATTTCTTGGGATAAATCCTGAATTTATGTTCCCGAACGATCTTTTTTATTTCCCATGAAACTTACTCTTTTGCAGTGACGTACCCGAGTGTGAGGGAGTGTAAAGAGACATATGAACCCCCCCAATTTTTTTTTTCTGAAATTGAAATAACCCAGGATGATTATTTATTACACTATTATAGATTATTTAAACTTTAAAAAAATAATAATAATTTCTGCTCATGCTTAAATTTTTTCATCAGTAAGAGGGAAGAATTATTCCATCTAAGCCAATTTCTGAGAAAAAAATTAGAAAAGTATTTGTTGTCTCTAAAATGTTATTCTGGGTCAGACGAAGAAAGGAGGGTACATCCTTATAGATGATGTCCTTCTCCAAGCATTGCAAAAGTGCAACGTAGATATTTTCCCGAGTACCCATAAACTTTTCAACATAAGGTTTTATTGCCTTTGTCTTTTACAGCATGTACTGCTGAAAGATCGTTTTCAACTATGAAATATTAAAAAAAACTAAATAAATTTCAACTCTGAAATGCGTTTGATTTACAAATACTTTGAAAATAATTTATAAGTACTTGTTAGTTTGTCGTTATCCTTTATCTCCCATACTTTCTCTTTCAATACTATTTCGCTTATATATATCCGGCTGCTGTGCCGGAGGTGATGAGGACATTGAACGCATTTTATTTCTATGTTCAAAATTTGTCACACAGAGGAATATTTTTAAATTAGCTTTGAAAAAATTAAACAGTAAATGGCCTCCAAATCTTAGTAATTTAATTTCTAGTAAAAGTTCTTTTGTTCTTTTTATCAAATGTATTGAAGACATTTTTAATCCTATTTAATTTATGTTTGTACATTGTTTAGTCACATGTTTTTATTGTTGTTGTTTTTGTTTGATGTAATATACTGTTTTATACTTACTTCTGAAAGCCCTGTGTGATTCTTAGTGGTACACAGGGACGTTGTTTGTTATTCAATAAAAAAAATATATCACTACCTCTAATTTAATTCATTACATTTGTTATCTTCCTCTAATTCACCTAATAACGTTTCATTTCAATGGTTAGGATTTGTTATTTATGCATTTCAAATTACCAAAAAGTAGCCTTGGTTGGAGAAGAGAAAATTGCGAATAACTGGGATGTTGCGACTTATACAAAAAATCTCTCTCATGTATGACTCTCCTTCGTTTTTCTTTTTTTTTTTTCCCCTTACGATCATTCTCAACATATTCTTTTAACTAACCTTTTTTCGCTCTTGTCTTACTTAATAACGATCGCTTTTTAAAATTAAATAGTTCGTTATTCTACAACAGTGAAAAAATGCATAACAACACTAACGAAACAGACAAGCCCGCGAGGAGGAGCTACGCTCCATGGCGGCATTTTTGCATAATATGAATGAAGGCGCATTATACTCAAGGTACTCATTAAGGCATCAATTAAACAGGGACTCCAAGGGCTAGAGATTTCTTTTTATTTTTATTCATTTATTTTCCCCATTCGATGCTCATGTACCTCACACAAGGGGGTATAATTAGTGAAACGCCCCTTAAGCACTGCAGAGGCCGGACAGGGAGTTTTTTCCAGGAAAAAAAAAGATAATTTTAACTTTGATAAATGAGTTGCGCTTTCGGAGCCAACATTCTATCGATGGTTGTGCTATTCATTAAAAACTAGGTGGTATAATTAGCGTTTAACTGTCTTTTTTTATATATATAGAACAGAAAATTGTAATTATTGTGGAGGGAAAAAAATTAAGCTTAAAGTCGTAATCATCGATTGACTCGTGGGAAAGATGACAGCTGTAAAGTTGCTTATAGATTTCGAGTTGTCACGTAAATTTCTTTGAGATGACCAATCAAATTTATCTGTCATTTATAAAAAAAATTAACATTTATTGTTTTGTGGCAATTACTTTATCTTTCTTTTATATGAATGTTAAACCTTGATAACAAACAAATAAATAAATAAAATTTGAAAAGAAAAAACTACAACTTCGAAATCAATTAGTTATTTAATTAAAGCAAACCATGATTACAAAATAATTACGAAATAAAAACCGAATTGCGCTGAATCAGTTTACTTTATTATGTATGAGTGATTCATTCAGAACTAAAAGCATAGTTAAAATTTAGTCATCTTTGTTTCATAGAAGAAAGAAAATCTAATTAATGAAAAGAGGAAAAACAAAGCCTAAAATTAATCAATGGTTTAATTAAAGCACATAAAATTTGAATACTTATTTGTACATTGAATAAGGGGCTTCAAAGTATTGACGTAGTCTAAATAAGGCCGTAATTTTAAGGCTCCTATCTACCCGCCATTTTGATTTCTTGAGCGTAATGCTCCTATGAAAACCGCGAATGGAATTTCTACTACCATTTTCAAATATTTCTTATTTTATCTATTTGAATGCAATAGAGTACAGCCGAAAGAGCAAATAATAATAAAGATTTCTGTGGAATTATATTTTCCCTCTGATTTTTGAAAATATTCTAGAATCTTTTTAAAGACTGGAAAACGCGTGGACAAACGAAATCATTAAAATAGGGATAAAAATATTTTTGAAAATCGGACGAAAAATGTAATTCCTTAGAAACCTTCATTATAATTTGCTCTTACGGATGCAATTTTTCACTTTCAAATAAGTAAAATAGTAAAGATATGAAAACGGTAGTAGATATTCCGTACGATTAACAATACGTTCAAGAAATCAAAATGGCCAAATCTTCTCCAGGCTAAGATTCTAAATGAATAGTCTTGTAGTGACTCAGATACAGCACACTCACAACTATCAAATTATTTCTAAGATGTATTTTTGAGTATTTAATTTAATTATTATAAATGTTTTTCCAAATATTACTTTTTCAATTTAATATTAATATATTTATCTTACTATTATTTCTAATGTAATTTTTTTTTATATTTTTCACTGTTTATATTAATTTATTTTTAACCTGTAATATTTCGATTTGTATCGACACTGGTCTTCATTTTAAAAAAAAATTCTTTTTGAATTTGCCTACTCGTAAAAGAACGAACAACAGCTTTGGATATAAATGTTGTAGAGAAAAGATTAATGTAGCTTTGATCAATGACATATTTTCTATGAGAGGATTTGAAAATAAAAAGATATTTTGGAACAACTTAACGATTCTTCTTTTTTTGCTGAAGAGTTGTAATATTGTACGGGGTTTCTCAAAGTTCTAAGATAGGTAGGTCATAGTCATTGTAAGTGGTTGTATAATTCAAGTAACTAATTACATAAGAGCCAAACTAAACTCAACGTTAAATCTACAGCTGAATATTGCTAAGGAATGGTAACTAAGTTCATTTTCAGTGTGATAGATGTAGAAAAATACATTCAAACTAAGCAAAAGGTAAACACTAAGTACAGTATAAACATGTTGGTTAAAGTCGGGAATAGGGTGCCTTTAGGCGATTGGCGATTTCCTATATAGGTCGCCAAACGTGCGTGACTTAAGCATTGAGTATGCTTAGGGTCACCATAACCTAAATTGACACACTTAAATCATTATCGCTCCAAAAAGTCGCCAATCGCCAAGGAACAACCCTATTCCCGACTTTAATGAACATGTTAACATGCAGTAGACGGGGTCCATTGTTTCTAAGCCACTGGTTGAGTGAACCGCGAGTTACAGTATTAGCTAAATTGAGCGATAATGTAAGTTCCGTACCTAATGAATCTTAATAACCCTAAGGAGTGATAATGCAAGTTCTGTACGATTTTCTTCGTAATGAACATCTGTGTTATATTACAGAGTAACAGGTTAATTCGCGAAAGTAAATTTATGATCGTGTATGTTATTCTTACAGTATGTAAGTGAGTATGTCATTTGTCATTTACAAAAAAGAAATACTTATAACATTTAAAGGAATTTTAGCCTATTCCTTTATCAATCAATACCGGATTTTTAAGGCATCCCCCCCCCCCTCCTTTAATCTCTTACATGAAAGATCAAATTTGCTGTTTCCTAATCCGAGATATCTAGTGTGTTCAAAATAACTTAATAAATACTCTATTGCTTCGAAAGCCTTAGAATGTATTTTTGGAGTCTGTTTTTGGTAATTCTTTCTCTCCCTCATTTTCTGAAGCTACATAGAATATCTTTAACATTATCTTCCTCTGTTCTTGTCCCTACTAAAGAGGGATCTTTGTTAATTTTTGGCAACACTTCACCAAAATAGTTTAATGACTGTCCTGATATTTCCTCCTAAGTTTCTGCTTTTTCTCAAATCGCTGGGAGCCATAGTAAAACTGAGTGAGGGTTGGTTCGCATGTTTCTGAGCTTCATGTGAATGGGGTCCAACTCAAAATATATTGTGCTTATTTCAAAGTAAGTTATTTTGCTAAATGTACGCATTGCTATAATGTAAATAAATTTTATAAACTATACGATTTTTATATGTCTCTCATCAAAAATATGGTCCTCTTTTATTTCTTATGGCTGCAGAAAAAACGATGATAAAGTATTTTTGAAAAGCAAATTTAGGACCGAAGTAGAAAGCAATGTAGTTAATCAAAAATGTAAAAATATCTTCCTCTCATTAATAAACTGATAGAAAGTACAGACAAGAAGCAGTTTTTTTTGTTTGCCTGTGTGTGCTTTGTTAATGCAACAACTAAAGCCTGAATTCTTAAGACTTTGTAGAAATTTGAAGCTCCTAGTCCCTATATCAGCCCTTACTTAACTTATTAAACAGTGGTATGAAGTAAGCATGTCCAATCAATGTGAATTGCTTTTGAAACGCATTTTATTCCGGTGGGTCTCGTTGTGCATTTATATATATATATACATCTCGGGTATACTTCGCATTCAAATTTTAAAATAAATGGAACAAGCCACTAAATGTTTTTTTTTTCTGGAGTTAATTGAAAGTCCCATATGCTATGATACAAGAGCGGCACTATGACACAAACAGCGGCAGTGAACCTTACGTTGGAAGTATTGGAACGTATTCCAGTACAGCTCTCTGACCGACGTAGTTTACTGTGACGGGTTCAACTCAAAGTAAAAATTCTTCATTCTTTAAAATTTAATTTATTACTACACGACGTCACAGAACAGCACAAGAAGACGGATATTACAGAACACATAAAACATTTTGAACAGTTAAGGTAAACATATCACACACGCTCAACACAAGAGCTTCGAAGAAAAAACATCACAGTTCTACTACTATCTGCCACACCCAACGTTCCTCTCTGGTCCCAACGGATAGGAATCGCGCCAATCTTCGGAACTCTTTTCTTTCAGCCGACCGTATCACATCATTATCGAGAGGTGACTTTGTGCTGCCATCTATATTAGGAATGGTTAATTACGTGATTGAAGTCTTTACAGAAGTCTTTACATTACATTGCAAGCGAGAGACAGAGACAAATGGTTGACAAGATGATGCTGGAGCACCTGAGCCTTTCGGCCCTTAATCTCCATATCAGGGAACTCATTTTATTATATTACATCAACTTTTTCCAGTCCAGAATTTAGGTTTCATTTTTACTGAATAATTGGAATTAAAGTGATTTAAAATAAAGTTTCATGTTAAATGTGTGAGAAAAATTATAATTTTAAGTTGAGATTTAGAAATTTAATGGTGAATATTGAGTTTATCGTCAAGTTTACGAGAGAGTGCGAAGAACATTTCATCAGCTTTTATACCAAACCAAGGTCAAGGTGGAGGCAATAGTTTAAACACGTAAAGTTGGTTGGCAGGCATATTTGAATGAAGTGCTGAAATAAAAGTTTGTGATAAAGTAAAAGAAAGCTAACAGAATGCAGTTATGAAGATCATCACACACGCACATATATATGTGTGTGTGAGATGGATTCGATTTGTCACCTTCTTTTTAATTTTGGCACTTTTTTGGAACTATAATTTAATTTTTTTTTTTACCAAAGTTGTATTGCCAGTCTGTATTTATATGAAATGTAATTTAAAATCTAACCAACAATCACGACACAACGATGGTTCTAAATTATTAGCTATAAAAAGACACCAATAATTCGTTCTTTCAGAACCCATACACTTCTGGACCGAAAAGGTTAGGTTTCCGGCTGATAGATGAGCTGGTGTTTGCTTGCTCGAGCTGTGCGTCGCATACACTTCACACGTTTATCAATGCGCATCTTTACCACCCCTCACTTTTAAGTAGATTTGCTGATGTGGTATATAATGTGTATCTCTCACTCACATAAGACGGCCCGAGAGCTTTTTTAAAAGAGTTCACCTTTGTAAATGTTTCTGAACAAGAATATAAAAGAAACATTGAGAGTTCAATCAATTTTCTAAGTCATTCCCATAGTAATGGAATATGATATAAACAACTTATGTGTGATGTTCTTAGGTTCTTTTAAGTACAGTAAAAAATTAAATTTTTGTTCACATGACTCAAATCCATGGGCCACAAGTTGACAAAGGGCAGACCACAGGTTGGTCACCGCAAGTACAAAAAAAAAAAAAAAAAAATCACCCTTAAAATTTTATAACCTTATAGGCCCGCAAAGACTGACACATCACAGAGAATAATTCTCATAACTTTTGATTCTTATATAAGTATTTCAAAATGGAAAGGATAGCCACAATGTTTATATTGCAATTTTAAAAGCAAAGAGAGAGAGAGAGAGAGAAAGAGTGAGGAAGAATTTTGAGATGCCGGAAAAACTGTTGTGAAACCAAAATGTTTACATAGCAATTTCAGAAGCATTTGTGAAACTGTTGTGGAATGTTCGTGATCAACGTTGTGGTTTTTTCTTTCAAGAAGTAATCAAAAGAACGGGGTAGAAAAAAAAAACAATAACCGCTAATTACTTAGGCGTGTATTAACCACAATTTCTAGATTCCACGAGTGACCAAAGGCTGGTACTAGCAAACAGAAATAATCTAGTGAAGTAAATAAGATGCATTTCTAATGTTGATTCTGAGAATCATGAATCATTGATTACTGCAGTGTTTCCCAAACGTTTCTTCCATGATTCGGTTTATTTAAAATTCTTTTTCGTGACCCTCTAAAAATTTACTGCCTATTTTGAGATATTAGTTAGTAAAATAAAATGTTATTTAGATGTTGATGTAATTCTTGTTCCTTTAAATGATTGTTTATGTAAAATTATTGCCAAAATAATTTCAAAAAGGAAATTTCAATAAGATCAGTTTATTATAGTTAATTGTTATATCTGTGATTTGGAATAACAGAGCTATTGATCAACATCTGAAAAAGATTATCAAAAATTAAAGTAATTGAAATGCTTTGAGAAAATAATTGGCCAGCTGAGGAATTCATTTCTTGCTCCCTGGCAAAGGCACTTGTCAGCGGAGCCGCATATAAGCAGCTCACTAAAACACACCAAGATTAAGTAACTTCTTTCAAGCTTCCAATTATGCTATAACAGATAAAAAAAAATATTTTTTTAACTACAAAGGGGCTATTGTTTTAAGTGGATTAATTTTGACGTACCAGATCATTTTTCAATTTTTCATTGTTTGCTTCAATTTTGATTACATTTAGGTCAAATATATTCAATTTAATAATATTTATCGTTTCCTTCAATTTTAATTACGTGTAGCTGATATAATATTCAATTTAATAATTTATCGTTTTCTTTAATTTTAACTACAATTATATATATATATATAGCTTAAATATATCTAATATAATAATATATCGTTTCCTTTAATTTTAATATCACAAAAGTTTACTATTGTCCATTCCTTGATATTTCACCGTTCACTTTAATTTTCATATTTAATTGAGTAATTTAATAATAATTATTAAAAAACAGCGCTCTATATGTGGCTAAATCTATTCTTTGCAAAACTGTGCATAGAATCTTTTTACATTCTATTTTTACCATTGCTCTAAAACTTTTTTTTTGTCCAAAAACGTTAATTACGAAATTTGATGGCAGGAATATAATGTGTGACTCTAATGTTATCTATTTCAATTTTATTCTTTGAGTTCAATTTTTATATGGGATTCTATGTTTAATTTTAAATCAGTGTTGTTCTTCATTGGTAGTCTAAAGTCTACCTGTGTCTAAGATGTCCCATCAGGAGAAACCCATACCTTTTACTGGGCCCAGGGTGCTAATAATTTTCTGCTGTCAGGGCTGAATGGCTAGCTCGACTCTGAAAATTCGCCGTTAACTTCCAAATAAACTTGGAATTTATCGACCCTTGAGGGAGAATGTGGATTGGCCTAGGACCAGCTACCCAAACCAAAACCACTTTTTGTGTGGTTATTCGTAAAATATATCAACTCGAAAGTGTCCACTGTAAAGTTGATACAGAGCGCCATGTTCTGAAACGCGAATGGAAGTAAGTTTTCACATTTGTGAAGGACAAACCATTTTATATCATCTGCCATGAAACTGTACCGAACATTTAAGATTACAATATTTTCAAACATTTCACTTCTATGTATAAGAATTCAAATTACGGAGAAATGTCGGAATTTTAAAGGAAATGAAAAGAAATGAAGCTTCTGAAAATATTTTCAGGTGAGCAAAATTTGTTAAGCAAACAAATAATTCTCTGGTAGAAGCTGCACATGTAGGTTGTATTGTAGTGTACAATATCGTTAAAACAGTATAGCTCTCTCTGACGGGGAACTTTTATCAAACACTTTACACTCCAACTTTGCGATGTCTTATATCATGGTAAGAAAAGGAGATTTGAAACAGCACCTGTGTCAGAATTCGATCTGGAGTATGAAGAACTTTTAGAAACGCAGTCACAGCTTCATTCATCGCATTAGTGTTAAAGAATTTGCAAAATATTCTACAGTCGAATCTGTTTACTTCTAACTTGAAGGCCCGGGGGGATTTTATGAATAGAAATTTTGATATGCAGATATGCATATTGAAAAATTTTCATCAGTATCTTACTAAAAATAATTAAGTACAGTTTATTTTTAGGGATAATGGAGACATAAAGCATTGAAGTATTCAAGGAATTTATTTTTAAAAATATAGAAATACTAGGTACGTTTTCTGAGAAAGTACCGTTTTTAAATAGGGCAGCTGCAGCACTACTGTCGTCATTCAACGCAGGTTCACTGAATACCTACAGGTATAGGACAAAAAAATAGGAAAAAAATGAAAAAATTTATTAGTAAGGGGTTGGGGCACCTTTATCCTGATTAACAGCTTGCATTCTACGTGGGAATGACAAATAAATGTCTTGAACAAAGTTCATCGGAATTTTCACTCATTCCTCATGCAGGGCCGTCTCGAGTTCAGATAGTGTGCGTGGAGGAGGAAACCGAGCACGGATTTTGTTCTTTAAAAATCCCCACAAACACTCAATGACGTTCAGATCAGGTGACTGGAAACACGACGTTAGATGTTCTACTTCATCATCATGCTCATGTAACCATATTTGAACACTACGAGACGAGTGAACAGGGGCGTTGCCATCTTGGAACACAGGATGTTCACCCGGAAAGAGAATCAGAAGCTTAGGGTGAAGATGTTCTGCGAGAATACTTTGATAATGGTGGTCTGTAATCATCCCTCTCAAGATTACGAAAGACTCCAATCAACGGGAAGATATTGCGCCCCACACCATCACAGAACCCTCATTATGTTTAACGGTTGGAACCAAGCATGAGATGTTTTTGCCGGTGTTCGCCAGACGAACACACGTCCGGTGGTACGGAATAATGTAAATGAGGATTCATCAGACCAGATGACTTGTTCCTATTGCGATTGAGTCCAGTTTAGGTTATCTTGGCACCCCTGTAGTCTCTTTATAGCATCATTCCTTGCCAAAACTAACAGTTTCGGAATAACTACTCTGTCATGAATGCTCGCAGCATGCAACTCCCGTTGAATAGTTCCCATGGATACGGAGTTTTGAAGGTGGGTATTCATCTCTGACGTTATCTGTGGCAGTGAAGCCTTGTGTTTTCAGGTGACTATCCTCTTCAACACCCACAAGATTGGCTGTTGGTAACAGATACTCCAGAGAGGCGAGCTCTAATTATCAAGCCTCTTTTCACGTCGAAGAAGTCAGATATAATAACGCTTTGCTATAAACGGAACTTTTTCATACAGCTCTCAACAGCCAAATGCTTGAGTGATACCTTCCATTTCGCCGCCACTAGATGGCGCACTGTTGCGACTCGAGGCGGCCGTTTATTAGACGGTTGAAGAACGAACCAATTTTAAATGAGTGTTTCTATTATTTTATCCCATAACTATATATCTATTGGTTAATCACAGAAGCCAGTAATGATGCAGTCGTCCATGTTTACCTCTGTTTGTATGTGCATTTAAAATTTCTCACACAAATTAAAGTGCCGCCTATAGTGAAATACGCGCTGTGATTCGTATACTGCAAGCAACAGATGTGAAAGTTACCGAAATTCATCAGCAGATTAATGAAATACACGGAGAAAATATTGTGAGCGATGGAAAGATAAGAAAAGAACAGAAGTATATAAAAATGGTAATGGAGGTATTCAACCTCACCCAAAAAAGTGAAGCTCAAACAAACAATTTCAACACGCAAAATCATGTGGGATAGGCAGAGAGTGTTACTAGAGGACTTTATGCTTTGAGTGACACAATAAATTACGAAACATATTATGATACCTTAACTGAATTGTGTTGTCCTATCCAAAACAAATGTGTAGCATGCTTAGTAAAGGGATTACTTTTTCTGCATGACTTTAACCGTACATCCAAGACTCGTTGAACCTGAGATCTTATCGCCTCATATAGCTGGCAATAACTTGGTCTCCCTCAGTATAGCCCCGATCGGGTACCCAGTGACTTCAGGAACACTTGAAAAAGCTTTTAGGTGATCAATACCATGATGATGAGGATATCAAAACTACCGTGCTGCAGTGGCTAGCCCATCAGGTGGTAAATTTCTGTGCTGAAGGAACACACAAGTGATTGTGCGATATGATACTTGCCTCTATAGTAGGGTAATTACACATATGTTTAATAGTGTATGAAGGTGCAGGCTTTCTTAATAAAAATAAAATAATAAAAAAGCTATACTTCTTTTTTCTTGAATATCGAAATGGCATTTAAATAAGCATGTTGATACATGTGTATTTCACAAATTTCTTAACAATGTATAGCCTTTGCCCTTTATTTAACTCTCGAGAAATCTTAAAGTTTACTTAAATAGTCAAGAAATTCACAAATCTAATTGTAGAGGTGTCAGAAAAGGACAACACAGTCTATTAATTATCTTCTCAGAATATGTAGGGTTCTCTCTCTCTCTCGAATCCCTCTGAACTCCCTTTAGTCCTTGCTTATAATTAAACAATGAGTCTTATCTTACCAATACTATCTCGAGATACTTCTAGATATTTTCGGATCCGACTCCTATTAATCTAACCAGGAGTCAATTTTAATTAGTCCTAGTACAAACCATTAATTATAGTAATTCACTCTAATTTATGCCTCCAGGGGCTAAACTTCTTTAGGTAAGTATTCCTCATGACCTGGAGGCTCCCAGGTAATATTTTTTCCTATGGTATTAACTACCTTTGATGAACACGAGTGACGCACCCCTAGGATACTCCAGCATTCCTTCTCCATTTTCGACCCGAATTTTTGTCAACCCATTTTTCTTTTTTCTATTTTTTCAAACGTCTAGACTATAGCGACACTTTGGTGTAGAATAGCCACATCTGGCTCTTGCGTCATTAAACTATACCATCACTCACTCACTTCAATTTAGAAATATTTATCAGCCTGTAGCTATCATCTGTCTACCTTCTCATTCCTTTACGTTCTATTTCGCTTACATATCACTACCCTAATTCATTTTTCTACACGTCTTGCCTTCATCTAATTTACCTAATCACGTTTTATTTGGTTAGTAGGGAAATTTATGCAATCCAAATTATAAAAAGTCCCCAACTTTAGTGAAGAGAAAAACGCGAATAGCCCAAAGTCTCAAATGCACTAAAAATGTTTTGTTTGTATACAAAAAAAAAACGGAATTGATTCCCCCCTTCTTATTTATGGGCAAAATAGTTTTTAATGTCTTTTTGAATATAATCTTTTATTAAAGCCTTTTCAAAGAAATATCTACTTTTACTCAGAGAGGTAAAACTTTCTTCAAGTACACTAAAAATAAATCTCAAACCGTGTCTGTGACAATTTCGAATGCCGCCATTATTTGTTTTCTTGTAAGTTTTTAAGGTAATTCATCCTTGTTATCATCACACGTTTGGGTTCAACTTGATCAAAACTGCCATCCGTTATGTTCTGTTTGGTGAGCTAATCCAGCACTTTTAAGTTCTCGCCCACGTGAAATAGTTAGTTAAATTTGAAATTTGATCGATGTATAGAAATTTATTTCGATATGTACAAACTGATTTTATAGTGAAAATTCAAGATTTCTAAAGGAAATTCGATATATATATATATATGTAGGATTGTCCAGCTAATTATCAATTTATTAATTTCATTTTAAATAATATTGTAAAACTAGTTCCTGCTTTGCTTGATAGATCTCACCACGAATTGGCATCATGAGATAGCTCACCCCTCTATTTTAGAACAAAACCGCAAAGCATATCGTTCTCTGCCTAATCTCTTCTCTCTCTCTTCCACATTTAGCTTGTTAGCGCTCTTCCCTCAGCAGCGAAAGACCTTAGCTTCGTTCCTGATATGATGGGTTGAAATGTCCAACTCCGAATGCCCGAGTGTGTTCAACGCTTATGGATGTAATGATACTATGACAGACTGCCATCAACAGTATTTGAACAGCTAGTTCCCTAAATAGAAATGTCTTTATAAACAGAAACTCTGTATATAGCATTAATTCAACTACTAGTAAATAAATATAATAGTAGTATATAAATGGGGGTTCTGCATAGAGGTGTTGGCGGGGAGATAAGGTTTAGGCAGTGGTGGTGGGGTGGAGATAAGATCAGGCAGGGGTGGTAGTGGTAGAGATAAGGTTGTGGTGGACGCAGTAGATAAGGGGTTGGGGGAAGGAGGTATTTGAAGAACTTACCAGTTCATTTACCGGAAAAGCTATAAAAAAGACATTCATTTAATAAGTACATATAAAAAGGATTTTTTTTTTATTTTTAGGATTGAGCCCACCATCCACCCGACATTGCTTAAATGCCGCTTCAATCCAATTTTTTTTTCCCGATCGTCTTCTTTTCAAATATTTTTTAGAGAATATAAAGTGTGCAATATTTTCTTTTCGGAGTTTTTCATAAAATCTAAATATTTCAGCATAAATGAATTGATCAGGTTTATTTACAATAATATAAAATTTACTTTACTTTTCTAAATTGTTATGTAATTTTATCTTAAAATGTTTGTTATAAATTATAGACATTCATTGAATAATTACTTATAAAACATTCTTTTTTAATATTAGGATTGTACCCACCATCCACCCGACATTGTTTGAATGTCGCCTCAATTCAATTTTACTCTTTTTGGTCTGTCATTTATTTACAGCTTCATATTGCTTTTCAAATTATATTTGATTTTCATTAATTTTGTAGTGTCCATAGGCAAATGTTCCAATGTAATCATCTAAAATGTACCTTTTATTATCGAATGATGACAAAACATTATTTTCTTACAGTATAAATTATATGACACTTTGTCTTACAGTATAAATGTCGTGGTTTTCACTTTTGATAAGAACCATATTTTCTTTCGTGCTTTTATTTTCTTTAAACATTGAAGATAATTGGAATGTTTTAATT
This sequence comes from Nephila pilipes, assembly GCA_019974015.1. NCBI lineage: Eukaryota > Metazoa > Arthropoda > Arachnida > Araneae > Nephilidae > Nephila > Nephila pilipes. Next base: position 35,127 of record BMAW01069781.1, read on the forward strand.
TTTGTTGAATGACTACTTTGGATACTCCTTTTGCAGTCTTCTTTTCTGAATCTGGAGTCAGCATGGAATATATTTTAGCTCGAAGACCTACAAACTCAATAATAGGCTTTGAGTTCATTTCATCCTTAAGACAACCGATTCGTCTTTTGTTTTTTTCGCTGTATAACGCGTGATCCTGAGGATAGTCAGAGGTGTCATGCACGTCTAAATTTTCTCCCATATTTTTATAGATATCATCTGTCTAATGATTTCGAATATACATAGCAGTATCCGTTTTAAAAGTTGATATGTTTTTAAAAGATAATTGGACCATAAATAATAACTTCTTTCTTTGACAAAATTGTTCAGAGTGACTTAAAAAGAAACATCAATATAGTGTTCGAGGCTCAACCGATATTGCAAATATTGATTCTGCAAAAGTCGAAGTTTCCTTTCTACCGGATTTAATTCACTAGTCAGAGCATAAAATTATAGATGGGTTCTTCTCGTTGTTACAACATTTATTCTTTTTGACCTCCCAGATGATATCTTTGAAAAACCTTTTCACATTATTCGCTTTTTAAAAGTAAATTTATTTGTAAATATTTTCACAACGCTGAAACATAAATATGCTTCCGAAAAATTTTCATAATATTAGTGGGCCTGTATTTTCTACTAAAAAGTGTCAGTGATGACATAAAAATTTGATTAATCAGGCAAAAAGCATGTTACACTTTCACATTCCAAAGAGTTGAAAATCAGCCAAGTTAACGTGAGCATTTTTAGCCTAATTGATTAACAGGCCCCAGAAGTTTGCGGCCCCTTACTTTCATAATACACAGCAAATCTTTTGAAAATTAACGAGCTGCGTCGCCAACATTATTCCAAAACCATACTAACTTTTTCTCTTAATCGTTAGAAAAATAAAATAAAAATTAGTATTAATTTTTAAAATAAAAATGTTACATTTTATGAAAATAATATCCTTCTAAAAATCTCATTTTAATATAAGAAAATAAAATTTTAAACTGAGAATTTTTCTTTAATGTTAGAAAATAAAAGATAATAATAAACTCTGACACAGTTTTAACGTAAGAAATTGAACTTAACGTCTTTTTATTAATTAACAAATTTATATCATACCACATTATTTTTAAGAGAAAATATATCTTTTATCGATATTATAGAAAATTTTAAACATAACATTAAACAGTTAGGAAAATAAAATATTTAAATATAATGCCAGTGTTGATATAATAATGCAATAAAAAGTTTCTTCAAAATATATTCTTCAGATAACCAGAATAACGAGGATTTATCAACTTTAAAAGAAAACCCATCTATAATTTATTAACCATACAGTATAAGGTGAACGATCGAATAGAGCAGAAACCATTTCGCGTGTTAAATAAAGGTATTGTTGCAATTGATTATTGAAAGTGTTCTTTTTGTTGAGTATTTCTTTTTAAGAATATGTTAATTTTATCAAAAGAGATTTGTATGAACATGAATTGTTGTCTTTAAAATTATGTATATAAATAAAAGATTTTTCTCTGAATTAAATCTCAATAGCAAAAGCCTGTTAGAAAAACGTAATTAGTATTATTCAACGAAATTAATCTACTGAGATGAAATACACATAGTTAAAAATATTTACATTGTAAGTTATTTATTTGAAATTTTAATGTATATTTCAAAATTTTCTGTTTGGCATCCATAATGGTATTAATGGCATATGGCAATAGAAATTATAGCATGTTTTCTCCCTTAATATCATTCTTTTAAGAGATGGAATAGTATTCCTTTAGAAAACAGATATTAAAAGTTCCTTGCCGTGTTCTCATATCTCCTCCAACGTTCACCCTATATAATAATAGGTTCTTAACTCCGTCTTCAGAATCCAAAAAGATTAGATAACATGTCGTCATGGTAGTAGGTAAAAATCAACATTTCTCATATTACTAAGTTCATTCTTTTAAATAAACCAAAACAATTATGACTTAAATAAAAATAATAATATAATAAGTGCAGACATATAAAAAGCATCTATATAAAGTCATGTAATATATCCAAACAGTAAAAATATTAAGAAAAATGTAAGACAAAGTATCAGTAGTATAGTAAATAGTATAATCATTTACAGTGTTTTGTAGAATGTTGAAAGATAAAGAAATTATGTTCTGGCAAAGTTTAGCACTTATTTTGAAAAATTTGAGTTAAGATAGTTGGAAATAACTATTCCGTTACCTATGCATTTGACGCGAAAATACCAGTTAACATTTTACCATTATTGTTCAAAAGCTCAACTCAATTTTTCTATACGTTATAAAATGTAGGTAGAATGGAAAATGCTTGAGTATAAGCTAGAAGGGGAGCCTTAAAAATGTAGAAGTCAAATCTAATGAGGTAAAGAATTTATGACTTTAAAATTATTTTCCCATTCATGTAAAAATCTATCAGGCCCTAACTTCGATATCCAAATCAGTAGTAGAAGATAGTGTAAAGTAATTTTTATCAACTAATTGCGCGATAACAATACAATTGTTTTATAATTTAAATACCCTCTAAATTACATTAAACTAATGTATTTGAATATATTAACTACTAATGCGCTTAATTAAACTGGCACATCCGATCCCACTACTTTGCGTAAAATAGAAGCAGTGGAACCTAGTAATAATTTTTCTCCACTCTTATAGATTGGTGGTTGAAGAGATGATTTTAGAGGCTGTAGGAAATTTTAATGAGGCTGATGAGAAGTCACACAACCCATGTTTCTAAAATTAAAGCAAAGGTGTGTGTGATAGAGATCAGATGAAAAATAACATTCCAAACTTAAGGCAAAAATTCTCTGTAAAAATATGCATTGTACAAAGCGATGAGTTGGAATAACAGGGTAGGGACTTACAGGTTTCTTTGCTTATGATTCAAAAAGTGCTGTTAGAAAAATCTAACTTTGATAGTTAATGTATTAATATAAAAATCAAATTTATTATTCTATCACAAATACTGAGCTTTTGGTGCTTTCATATTAAACTAACGCAAGTGGTTAGTTCAAGTAAGAAAATTACGGAAAAGAATTCATAATGTCATATATGACAAAAGAGAAGTATGATCTCAAGTGATTTTCATATAAGATTTTCAGAAAGATGTTAAAAATTTTTATTGGGGTACAAAAATGATAGAATCTAATAAATAATATAGTCTCTGACTTGATTGTTAAATTTTTCTATTCAGAAAATGTATTGCTGTCATCATTAACGCTCCTTTTAAGTCTTATAGAACGAATAATAAAAGTGTGGAACTATGTAACGGAGCCAAAAGTTTAAAAATAATAAGAATATTAAAAATAATGTAATACATCTAACAGCAAAATATTCAGATTATTCAGAAATTAGTGGCAAGTTTAAAAATAAAATCACGGATAGAATAGCATTCATTACTAAAATGAGGAGTAGAGTATTCATGAGTTTTCTAAACATACAAAAATATAAAGTAATAATGCTATAATAAGAAGATGAAAGTTGGCAGTGAATCTAACATCTTGTGTTGGTGCCAGCTTTTTCAGTTGTAAAATAATACCACCATACCATTTTGCGCGAAAATAGTTAATATTTATCGTTACTAATCAAAGCTTGAATTCAATTTTTCTTGTTCTATCAGAAAATTTATATGAAATGTTTCTTCGAATAAGATGTCATTTATTGTTAGTTTCATGAATAATATATGATCAAACTATTACAGCAAAAGAAAAAGTCTTTAAATTTATTTTACCTATCCATATAAAAATTCGTTTAAAAATAATTGTTTGTAGTTATTCTAACTTAATGGTTTTTCAACATATTAGCTGAAAAGATTATTGTACGACTCCATTATTTTATCAGAACTTCCAAACATTTTAGCACAATACATAAAAAGTCCAAAATCTGTTCTCCTGCCGTGACTATAATCACCTCTCCTATCAGAGATTAAATATTTTACTAGAACATTCTCGCGTTAAACCAACATAACCCCTTTGAAATCCTGATTCCAAATCAGTAAACTTTCTTTGTATGCCAGTGATAAATATTATTTCACCAGAACGATCCCACAGTAAAAATCAACATAACCCTTGTAGAAATGAAACTACACATACACTAGATATAAAGGATATATTATTTGCACTGCATTTATCGGGTACGCAGATGTTTCCCAGAATTTCTCGATTCAAATACAGTCGAAGAAAATGAGATAGAAACATAGAAACTCTAAATTAAAATGTTTTCAAATATCATCAGGTATATTTGTTAAACTTACTATAATTTATTTCATAATTCTAGGTTTTATGACCAAAGCAACCTTCAAACTAAATTTAGTAGGAATTTAATTCATTGAATCAAACTCAAGAAAGAAAGACGCATACACATGAAAAATTAACTTGAGTTACAGTAAAAATAAAATTGGTTGAATATTAAACAAAAGATTATTGGTAGGAAGTATTTTGAAAAAGCTAAGATGTGTATGTGTGTGTCGAAAAATAATTCAAGAAGTAATCATGAAATAATTATTACAGTAAAAATTGTTGAAAAATCATTTTAAAATAATAAATATTTCTAGAATTTCACATCTAAAAAGAGGTTCATCCTGTTTTCATATTCAGATAATATATATTTGTTAAGTGCTAACACAAAAATTTAATTTCTGATATTTCAAATATTAATCTAAAATAATTTTCCCAAAAACTTTCTGATGAACAAATGTAATTATTTTTAATTTAAGATTTTTATTCTAAACTCAAATCAATCGGAATATATTAATTCATTGAACTAAATAAAAATGCTATTAAAATGATATATGCATATAAGAAAAATAAGCTTATATTGAATTTTTCAAAGAAATTAAAGTTCTATTTCTCTATTCATTTAAAAGTATTTCTTATAGTATAATAGAATTTTCACATAGAATAAATGATAATTAAGATTGAGCAAGAAGTAAAATAAATAACCTGTTACATAAAAAGATTTTCTTTTCAATTGTAAATTAATAATCATTGTTAGGATATTAGCTACGCATATGTAAAAGTTTTAAACTTCATCTAGCGGTTGCTCTTAATCAAGTACAAGTAACTTTACGTAAGACATACACAAGAAAAATGTTTTCTTTAACTAATTTTCAAACACATTCATTCAAAACAAGGCAAATGAAAACATCGCATGAAACAACTATTCAATTCCTAACCTTATGCTGAAGAAATAAAAATATCTTCCACTCACACTAGCTTAAAAATATATTTATTCAAACCAAGAAGTATATAAATAATGATATCCAACAACTTTATGTAAAAGAGAACTATTGTCTCAAAATATATTCCTTTCCTCGTGTGTGACAAATTTTTAATTTACGCAAAAAGTCTTTAATTTATTCTCAGTAAAAATACTTTAATGATTGAGTAAAAAGATACTTTTAATTAATTTATTTCAATTATGTTCATTTAATTAGAATACACTTGTCTCATTTTGAATTAATCGAGCTATACTTCTAAAAGTTCTGTAAATAATAATCCTTGCAAAGATAACGGGGTGGGGGTGCTTCCTGGACATCATAGTGAGGTAATAATAAATAACTTTATCAGTATATTCAGGACCAACACGGCCGAAGGGGGCGGGGGAGTATGATTGTCACTTCCGCCCCGCGTACTATGGCGTTTTTCTTAATATTACCATTATTGATGAATTGAAAAACTTCTGAAAATATGTCTTACAAATTAGAATTGATCCTGCACACCTCATTACATCACCCTGTCTTGCATGGCAAAGTTGTTTAAAATGAGTCAACTTAAAGCAAAAGTCAACATTAATATGTGCATTTATTTATTGAAAAGGTATTCGTGGGGGATTTCAAATTGATATGCAAAAAGTATGCTAGAATCCACAATGGCATGAAAATTATGATTCCTTCAAGTCCATCTAAATATATTATTTATTTAGATGTACACGGTAGGTAAGGGCACGTCTCTCAAGCCTTACCTTATGGTGATTTTGGCGACTTTCTCCAGATGCTTTAATAAAGTTATTTTATCAATATTACGAAAATAGTGTGAAGTTGGTTACATTCTTTTTGAAATAGACCTTGAATATCCTACAGAACTTCTAAAAATTTTGTTATGGCGACTATCCCTTGCAGCTGAAAATTGTTAATTTGGAAAAACATATGATTTCACTCTTACTAAGAAATATATTACAAACATTCAGTTTTAAAACTTTCATAAAAGTGGAAAAATTAGTACCAAATTTGACGAATAAATCTTCATCGTATAATATAAAAATTTACAACTATACCCTTATCTTTAATATTTGAAATTAATTAAAGTTCATAAAAGTTTTAAAGTTTCAAGGTGTCTTGGTTAAAACCATTGATTGAGCTTTAATACTAATCGAAGAAAATATTCTTTCTTCATTTGAGAAAGGTTTTTCAAATTGTTAAATAACTATGTATAGTAAACAATGAAAAATGTTAGGAAAGATTCAACGTACAATTGAATTACTTGAAAACAAGTCAAAAAGTTAGTTTGCAGCTCCTAGTTTTCAAAATTGTTTCTAAAATCATCTTTTGGAATAAATTACATAAATTTGAATAAATAAAATTATGTGAGAATCTCCTGAGACCGTCCCATATATACATAGGATTTGTCATTTTAGAGCTAAGTAAAGTTTTTAATGTAACTCTTCTAATGTATGGTGTCTCTATAGTAAGATATATAGATAAAGCGAATCTTTCACACAGATACAAACTTAACGTATGAAATTT
>BMAW01069781.1:41916-56733 GCA_019974015.1 Nephila pilipes
ATCGCTTTTTTTATCAGCCAATTTCTTTGGCAAAGGGATATAATTGCTAGGGCTTAGCGGTTGGTATTTTGCCATATTTAATTCTAATTTCAAAATTTTTTCTAGAGTCCAACCTGAACCTCTTTGAGTGAACTCCTCGAAGGAATTTTGAATTTTTTTAAAAGGCCGATTCTAAATGTTCAGCTATTGTGTTTTCCATTAATTCTACAGCACAGTTTGATCGAAAATGAGGAGTGATACATTCCACGTCATTTTCCTGTGTAGTTCGCTTAAGGGTGGCTTGCACAACAGCATACCATTTGATAGCCTTTTTTTTTTCTAATTTCGATTGGAGTTCTTCAAAAATAAAAGGTCTAACATAATCAAAAAACTTCAAAAAATCTAATTCATTATCTGTCATAGAATCAAATGTTGTAATTGTAAACACATTCAAAGCATGCGCACTAGTTATTATCCCGCTTCCTTTTCTTGCTAGGAGGCATTTGAGAAGGAATCAATCTACGTTTTGAAACTGCATTTGAAGTACTTTGTTGATTGGTTATGTTAAAATTTATTAATCTATGTCTTTGTAAACTATCTTTCCGTGAAAAACCTTTATTACATAAATCACAGGGGTGCGTTTCTTTCCCTTTGTGGATTCTCATGTGTCGAAATAAAGCATCCGCCCATGAAAAAGTTTTGCGACAAACGCCACACACCTAGACGGAAAAAAGCCAAGGCTTTAAAATTATCCTTACAAACAGTATAAATATTATGCCATTTCATACTCGTCCTATACAAATGTTAAAGAATAACCTAATTATATGCAAACACACAAACGAAAAACAATCTTAAGGAAAATAAATTGGATTATAAATTAAAAAATATATAAATCATAACGTAGAATGTATCCCATACACATTAATTTGTGAAATTTAATCACAACCACACACACACATATATATATATACTAGTATATATCAACTGATTATATTATTATGTTTTTTTCCTCATAGCATTCACTTAAAAAAGTCTGTCGGATAAAATCATTATAATTATTATATTTGATAAAATTAGCTAAACCAAAAATTAGTTTTAAATATATTTTACAAAACATAAACAGCCAAACTCTAGTTTCTTAGATCATGATTATAAGAATAACACATACCTTGGATGGCAGCGAAGCCTTAGCATCTAAGATTCCTTCAAGGTTGGTAAATGTAGAAGGCTCGATGTTTAAAAGGGGACTGCAAGCTTACTTGTAGAGGACATCATTTCGATACCTTGTTGCTTTTCAGAAGCATTATCATCCCATCTGGGAGCATCATCTGCAAATTCCTCGGCCAATTCTGCGGCATTCGATATTTCATGTAATTCATTTATTGGAATGCAAAACCTGATATCCCACTGTAAATAAAATAAAATGTTATAACTATTAAATTATATAAAGCAAAATATTTATTTATTTATTCAATTAAAAAAACTATTTTAACTCAGCTAAAAACAATATCTAACTCTAAATTTTTACTAAAAATGAATGATTAAGAATTTACTTAAAAATAATTTAAATTAAAAATAATGAAACACTTACATCTTCAACATCTGGAGTAGTAGAATTAATATTCTTTGTGGCTTCCATTTCAATATAAGATGAGTCACTGCAAAAGAAGTCTTCACTGTATCTGATGATCTCGAGAAATGACCGAGGATCTTATTTGTTGCGAATATATACTCTCTATATCTTTCTAGAAAATTCTCGAGAAAGCAAGACTATGTAAGTGATTACATAAGTGTTGTGAAAGCGTGCAACACTATTGCTTGGAGGAAAGGTCTGATAATAAACATGATTAAGTATTTTACATTCGCGCTAACTTCGTATCGCTAGATTTCTCAGTGTTTTGACGACTAAGAGTTACTTTACTTTGTAGATTAGATATTTTATGAAACACGCGACACTATCGGTCGGGGATTAGTCTTCGTTACTTAAGATAATAAATATGACTGCAGTTCGCTATCTCTTCTTATCATTAGATTTCTTGGTATGTGTTTCTCGAGTAAATGTCATTTGGTCTCTGGCTTTTCTGTCTTCAACATCCCTGCTTGAGAATAAATATACTTTCGGTTTAAATTAGAAATTTTCTTTTAAATTTAACTTTAAGAAAAATATGACTACTTTTTTAAAAACACCAAACAAGCGAGGGTTGATGCATTTGAAGAATAGTACTTCAAAAAAAGCACGCGCGGAAGAAGCGGATACTGTTATTTTAGAAACAGCTTCTACCCAGGATACCATTGAAAATGCATTCGAAGGACTGGATGATTTTTTCACATCATTGAATCCTGAAAATATTGATTCACTGACTCCTGTTATCAGTGATCTTTAATTCAGAGTCTCCTCAACTCGCCGATGGATCCCTCATCATTAAATCTCTTCAAGAAAATGTGTGTGTTTTTCGAAACGATCTGAAACATTGCGTATATTTAACTATTACGTTTTGTTATGATGCGAATTATATAAAGGATTCTTCAAAATTCACATTAGAAAGTTTCTAATATCCGAAAGTAGTGTGAAACCAACCTTCAATGGAGTGGCCACGGATTTGCATTCATGGTTTGATTTTTTCCAAAAAATATTTCACTTAAATCTTTTGTACAGTTCTTCGTCATTTGTTGCAAACAACAATATTCTAGTAACAAATACTGATTCACAAATGATTGTAAAAATTTACAAACAAATGCTTGGATTGCTTTGGATGACGACCAGTTAAATAATTTAATACTCTGTGCACATGACTTAAATGAAGAACTCATTGATTATCTGTATTCGAACTATCTACCCAAAGTCATACAGATGAACTATACACCGAATTGTGTGAAAATCGATGACGAACTGTCTTTGATGAAATCACTCATCCTTTCTATCGAAGAAAGTATCGTGAGTGTGTTTCCTAAAATTTTTCAGTGTGATGGTTGCATTATCAACCATGGCGGCCAATTGAAACATTCATGCATAACGTTTACAAACTTTGAAAAGTTTTGTAATGTTTCAGACCTTATTTTAATATTAGTTAATATTTATGAAATTGTAAAAGACTTTTTGCATAAAGAAAAATGTATTTCTAAAAGAGTTTTGGAAAATATAGATGTAAAATTTATTCGAAATGTTTTGTTTCAAACAGTACAATAAACTGGTTATTATGAAAATTGTTGGTTTATTTCTAAAGAGTGTTTTTTTTAAATCTGTTTCAGGATATTTCTTACAGGTGTGGAAAACATCAAAAGGTAAGGTTTTATTATTTTTACAGGTGTTCGAGGCATATGAAAAAAATAAAGAAGCAACAAAGAGAAAAATATTTTGACTTAAATTATCTAATTTGAAAAATTTAGAACATTGTTACAAGTTATAAACTGTACATTTTATTATGTTTACTAATTACTTTTACTAAGTAATTTTTTTTTATTGAAACATAAAATTTAATCATGAGAGGATTAATATTAAAAAAAATCACTCTTAATAAAACTCTGTACATATTTTTGTAGTGAAAACTTAAGTATAAAATTTGTAAATTATATTTCTTTTGTTTAAAAAAAGATGTAAAACATTGAACAACAAACATAAAGTTAAAACGTTTTTATTTAAAAAGATTCCCAATGGATTTCATCATACTTTGGTTTTTCCTCAAGCCTATTTCGTTTAACAACTGGTTTGACATATTGTTTGCGTTTTACTGGCACTGTTAGTATTTCTTGCTTAACAAAAGGAGTTTTCAAGTATTTATATTTTATATAGTGCCTAGGGGTATTCAGTCCTCCAAATCTATAACCTTTTTGCAAAAGGGTACCTTAATAATGACTGAGGCCACTTCCAGACTGATGTATATAATAATCTTCAAAAGATTTTTGACAACAATTGTATGGAACAAACAATATGAGAGGTATTTCTGTCTAAAGTGAAGCTTCACGTATGATCTCCCACGTTCAAATGGCATAAGTTCACCTGTGTGAGATCTTATAACCATTTTTAAGGTGTCAATTTGTTTTCGGTTAACATATAAGTAATGTGGTCGATCATATTTCACACATACAATTTCACTGTCACGTCCTGTCACATTCACGATGCGTAGTAATGGAGCTAACATGTCACCGATAATTTGAGATTCAACAATATCAGAATACAGTAAAAGAACACATGGATCTGCTACGAAAGGGCTATCTATCGTATGTTCTCTAGAAGTATCAGATGATTCGATTTTGCATGGGTTAAACCCTAGCACTTGAGCGAAGCCGTTTTCTAAAATCACTTTAGTTTTATTTTTCACAGTAACGCGAACCCGTCTGATAACGGAGTTATAATTAAAATAAATTTTATTTTGGTGGGCTTTAATCATCGTGGCTTTCAAAATATCAGGCACCGATTCGTAAAATCCTGGTGGAAATTTTCTTGCTTATATCTGTCCGTCACCCAAGTCAAACCCAAACTCATTATTATTGTTATTCACATTATACCAAGAGTGGGGATAAATAAAGTCGACAAGGCCCACTTCCCATTCTCCCTTCAATTCAATAGGGTTAGGTAACCTCATTAAAAAGTGCGATATTTTGTTTTCGGGAAAATAATTCATGGAACTATCAGATGGTAGTGTTACGTTGAAAGACATTTTTGAAAATGAGTGATAAAAGAATTATACATGCCTTTATAAAGTAAATAAAATGGTATCCACTGATCAAATTTAGACGGATAACCATTATATTTTACTTTATATTCTATTCGACCTTTTTTAAAACCTTTCTGTAATACTTTTTCGATGGTAAAAGTCTCTTTCTGACGAACTTTTTGAAGTTCTTGAGGGTAAAAAGTTCTTGAATAGGCTCTTCCAACAACTCCTTAATCCTCTAAACGCGTGGATGTCTCGACACGCACTCTGTCACTATAAATAATTCTTCGGTCCAATTTGTTTTGTAACTTTTTCAAAGAGCAGTTTATGCTTTGAAACGCGTACGATGTCTCCTACCTGAAAAACACAGGGTTTTCTTTTCACACTTTCCATATCCCCGTATAATGTATTAAACTATACGTCATTTTCATTATTCGGAGTCACCTCAGTAGGAACTCTTTTAATACTTGAATGGTAAGTATGATTATAACTATACAACAAATCATTCAAAATGTGTATGTAGTCAAAAGTATGATTCTGTGTGAAATATTTCCACATTTTCATATTAAAAGTTCTGTTAAACCGTTCAATGACCGAAGCTTTGATATTACTATGCGTCGTAAGAAATCTATTATGTTCTTGTTTTAAAAACTTTTGAAATGTCTTATTTGTAAATTCTCTTCCGGCATCTGTCTGCAAGAGCTTAGGTTTTCTCGTTGAAAATATAATTTTAAACACTTTGACAGTGTCTTTACCACGTTTGGTTTTCAAAGGGATGGCCCAGGCGCATTTCGATAAAATGTCTATGCATGTCAAAACATATCGAAAACCATGATTGTATTTTTGCAAACTGCTTAAGTCTACTAAATCTGCTTGCCATTGTTGACGAGGACACGATTCGTGGAAAAATTTTTTCGAATTGGTTTGTGAAGCGTGTATTCATCTACTCCCTCGAACCAATCCTTAATGTGCTTTTTGGATACTTTGCCGTCACAGCACGATGCAACGCGTTTACACCACCGAAACTGGCCACTTGCTTAGTGTCCTGGTATATTTCTTCCATAGTAACATTTGTTTAAAGGGTTTATTTTATTTTGAAAAAGTTAAGTACCTAGTTTTGTTTAAATTCAAAACAAAATCCACCACAATCTTTTCGCTTCCAGTAAAAATGTAGATAATGCCGAAAATAACGCATAAACTTATATATATAAACACGCAAAATGTACAACTTCCTCCGTCGGTACCATTTTGAAAAATGAATAAATCATAAGCAATACCATAATTTATATGCTAAAAATTCGAAGCTTGACCGTATTTCAACTGGATAGTGGCTAAAAGAAATAGAATCTACTATCCAGTTGAAATTTTTTTTATACAGGTTCGATTTCCAGAGTGTCAAAACTGAAATTATTACTGTGTTTATTACTTGTAATTATTACTTGCTAAGATATATTTAATTTAATATTTTATCATCTGCTTTTATTTTAATATATGAACAGAATATTATAACTTACTTTAATAATTTATTATTTGCTCTTTTATTTTAATATTTAAATTAATATTTGATATTATTGCAGAATCGTCTGTTTTTATACTTTTTTGGTTAACATTGGTAAAGTTTTGGTACTTTAGGGTTATTTTGCTTGTGAAAGTAAAAATGCATTAGGGATTTGAAAACATAGTCTATTTTTTGATAGCAAATGCTCTTGCGGAGCCTAAGGTTCAGAAGTACGCTTACTTTACGCATTTTTAAATTTAAAAATTAATATTTGAACATCTATTAAAAAAAAGTTTCATCTTTTTTTTTTTTTTCGCATTCAAAGTGGGCACCACCTGTCTAAACAGATAAGCAATTTCTCCAAACACCTCCGCCCCCAGCCCCTTATCTACTGCGTCGAACACAATCTTTTCTCTGCCACCACCACCCGTGCCTAATCTTATCTCCACCCCCAAAACCACTGCCTAACCTTATCTCACCGCCACCACCACTATGCAAACCCCCCATTTATATACTACTTATAATTATTTCAAATACTACTTCATCTGTTATTACAAAAGTCAAACTCACCGCGAAATCCGACTATAAGAATATCACCCGTAGACCCAGAAATCAAGTGGACTCTCTTTAAGCTTTCAAAGACACCACAACCAACCTACATATATAAATTCAAAATATAGAGGTTCCACTGTATTTTTTTCGGAGTCTATTTGTTTCTTAATAAATTATATTGGTGACCAAAATGGCTTATTTTTTGACCCACTTCTAAAAAGATTTGTTCAGAATGTGCATCATATCTTGATTTCCATTTAACAAGGAGTCCGTAAAAATTGAACAAAACTGAAATAAATATAACAAATAAAGATAATTCGATTCCTTTGGAACATTGAATGAATCTCAACACGCTGAAGAAACAAATATGCGATAAATCTGTGTCAAAAATAGACAACTTCAAAAGTACTATCTCTTGTAAGTGCATTTATGACACGGATTCTATCGCGTTTCGCCCTTTAACTAACACTTAGGAGATTTTTAATTGACTTCTTTGAATCGAAAATACTTAGCAATGAATGAAACGTGACTTATGTAGACTAAAATATAATTAATTAAGCATAACGAATAGAATTGAGGAGAGGAATATGTAAGCAGGGAGGATAGCTTTAATATCCAGGTTGGTATTTTTTTAGTGAGTGATAAAGATATTGGGCAGATATTATCAAAAAACCCCCCATCAGTATTAGATCTGCGTTGAGTAAAGAGCTTTTGAGGTAACTCCATGTGAATCTAAATAGGGTAAATGACTCGAACCCTTAACGTCACTTCGTTCAAGGCCTCGAACCCGAATCCTATAGAGACGATAAGAATAATTTCCTTTAATTTATTTAAAAGTTAAATCAGATAATATGGGGATAACTTTCCACACATAAAGAAAGTTAAAGATTAAATAGGGATTATTCATTGATCTGAATAAAATATATTGGTTATCGTCATTTTGGATCCTCTATTCATTTGACTGCGCAATCTTATGATTCGCTGCAGAAACTTAATGACGGCTAGATAAGGAAGTAATAAAATAAAGGAGTTACACATGAGGAGGTACCCCTAACTTTTTTTTAAAAAAATCGGTTTAGCATTTTACCTTTTTTAAATCAGAGAAATAGTAATAGCAAGTAAAGATTCCAGATTTTTCTTCTTTTTTTTATATACCTGAAGAAAACTATACACAGAATTTCAGCTAGTTGGACAGCTTTCGATATTCGTTCTGGAGACCTTGGAAAGATGCAGTTGTGTTGTTTAACAACAGTTTTTTTTGCCAATGATAATGACTTCTTCCCTCTGAAGAAGTTTTATTGCGGTTGCACGCTTCCAACGAATCAGAACTTCACAAACACACCCAACTTCCCAAATAATCAAAAAAGTTTCCCACATCATCATTTGGAGAAATTCTATCTGGATGAGAGTATTTAAAATTTTTCATCTTGACGAAGAACAGTGATAGTGAAAAAAAATTTGAGTATCATATATACATGTTTGCTTAAAAATTAATACTGCAAGACCTCGTTTAGGGCATCGAATACATTCCTAATTGACAAAACGCAAAATAAAACGGCGTTAAATTAGGTCATTGTAACACTCAGTCAATTGGGAAAACAGATACACGCAACCCAAAATAAGTAAATCTTACATAAATTTTAAGTCATTAATATGTGCTAACATGTTGAATATGTTTTGAGAAAATGGCGTCAACAAAAATGGGTGGGCATTAAATAAAGGATACAGGATGTTAGGATCAAAAGATTGACATTGTAATACATTATGATTATAATAATTACATTTAGTTTGCCTGAGGCAGGGGTGGGCAAATAGTGATTAGCGGGCTGCATGCAGCCCTCTAAGACCCTTTTTTTTTTTTTTTTTTTTTTTTTTTTTGTGGCTCACCGAGAAAGTAATACTCGCTTTGAACTGAGATTTCACGTGCATTTTGCTGAGATTTTCAGTTTCTTTGAACCTTCCCGTGCGTAAAATTATTCAAATCAAAACTGGATATATTTGCGAAGAAAGCAAGAGAAATCAATTTTTATCATTTCCTTTTATTAGGGAAAAAAAAAACTGCCGGAAAGTGTTTCTGCTAGGATCTAGGGTTTGAAGGACAAGATAATTAGGTTTCAGAACCTTACAAAAATTGAGCCTTTAATCAATTTTTGTTATATCCAATCGCTGCTAATACTCACACAGCCCTTGAGGAGCTGCAATTTGAACGTATTAACATGTAGTTAGATCACACTGTGTAAGAAATGTTTAATGTTGTGACATTAGTTGACTTTTATAAATTTTTGTCAACTGAAAAACTTCCATGTATAATGAAATTTGCTGGGAAGGGCTCTCTACATTTGGGGTCCATATATATCTGCGAATAATTTTTTTTTGTTAAAAGATCAAGTAGAGTAAAGGGCTCTTTGATAGACATTAATTTGCAGGGTGTGGCTAGAATCACAACAAGCAATCTCATTCCTGACTTCCAAAAAAATTTATAGGAAAGTGTGAGGGGTCTCATTAAAGTGATCCTAAAATTAAATGTGCTTGAAGCTATATTTGGTATGAAATTCGTAAAAGAATTAATCTGAATAAAACTACCATTATTTCATTCAACTTATATTTATTGATTTTTAGGGTACAATTTATACCTTTTCTGAAATACAAAGTTAATTAATGAATGAAATCATTTTAAAAGATTTGGTCTGCCACAAGCAACCATTTTCACAAAAAAAACAACCCCTGGCCTAAGTTATCTTTACATTGCTAAGATATATTTGATTTAATATTTTATCGTCTGATTTTAGTTTAATATCTGAACAGAATATTATTACTTACTTTAATAATTTATTATTTGCTCTTTTATTTTAATATTTAATTTAATAATTGATTTTATAGCTGAATCGTCAGTTTTTATTCTTTTTGTGGTTAACATTGGTAAAGTTTTGGTACCTTAGAGTTATTTTACTTTTGAAAGTAAAAATGCATTAGGAATTTGAAAATATGGTATTCTATTTTTTGTTAGTAATTGCTCCTGTGAAGCCTAGGGTTCAGAAGTACGCTTACTTTACACTAATTAATAGTCATTTTGAATAATTCTATTTTTCCGAGAACTTAATAGAAAAAGGAAAAGAAAACTTTGGCATACGTTGAAATGAAATTAACGAAGCCAATTTCAATTTCTTTATTCTTTTTTACTTTAATTTGTTTATTATAAGGAATTACAAGTCGGCCTGCATTAAGTCACTGAGAACGACATTTCAACTGCACGAACTTCTTCGCATCCCCATATTTTACCGAATATTAGAATAAGGAGATAAGCAACTTCCTTTAAGTATGAGCCTAATCAGTGGAAAAAAAGCTGAAATAATAAGAAACGAGAGTTTAAATGTTTTCAGTGGGAGCCGCATTCAACTTACCAGAGAGTCGCATGCTGCTTTAAGAGCAGCATTTTCTTGCTCTGTAATACAGCGGGCAGCGGCTCTCTTCAGCAGCAACGCCTACAGTTGATAACTAGTCCGAGTAAGTCTTGATAACTAACCCGAGTAAGACGTCTATTTTAGTGTGGTTGGTAAAGGCGCAGCCTCAAGCGACCGGTCAACTTTTCTTTGGACTCGGTAGTTCCTGTTTCGAAGCGCCGTTGACCTCTCAAGGTCAATAACTCTTTCTTCCTCCATGGGGTCGAACACCACCTAACGCCGAAAGCGTTTTCCAACCTTTTACACCAAAAGTATTATTCATAGTGAACTGGAGTAAGTCAAAAATAAAAAAAAAATATTTTTAGGAATTTTAATCATTAAATCAGATGTTCTACAAATCCAACTTTTAGTTAGTGCGACATTTACCACTGCTAATTTTTTAATAAATTTGATACACGTGTCTGCAGGTTTGTCTCAGCCTACGAAGTAATACATTGACATCCAATCGTTTTCTTTGATTCGTTTTTATTATAGGCATAGATGAACAACGGTTTTTCTCTTAAATAGAAAGCAGAAAAAAATGACCAACACTATGATAGCTTTATAACAGAGATATGGATATTCTTTATCAAGAGATATATCTAGAATTGAGACAATGATTGCCTTTTATGTCAGCATCAGAAGACAATTCGACCAGTTTTTCATTGTCACGAAGATCAAATGCTCATAAATTTACTGTTTCCAAAAATGGATTATTAATACATAAGTTACCTTTACATGGATCGTGGTTTGTGGAAAATAATGGCCGAAGAGAAAGAGATCGGATCTCAGATTCATTCCTATTCGGAAGAAACAAACTGACCACTTTGCCTGTTTATTTGTCACTTGCAGCCTTGAACTCCTTCGAAAGTGGTAGTAGCGGTGTGATTCACTTCAAAAATTGTTGAATCGATAGCGTGTGAAATAATAAAATATTTCAAATTAAGATGCATATTTAATATATTCTCTTTGGATGCATACACATAGTTCACGCATTTAGGTTTATATTTGTGGAAAATAGCTGAGAAATTTAAATAACCTTAAAAAGGGCATTAAAATTTGTTTGCGGACCGGTTCCAGTGCGCGGAAGCACTTCTGTAACATGTTACATAGCGTTTCAGAATTATAAAGCTCATTTTTGTAGTAAATAAAATCTTGTTGTTCTGAAATGTATGATTTTTTTTCCCCGATAATTTCATCTAAAGTCGTTTGTAGTATTCTTTTTTTTTTTTTTTTTTACCCGTGTGGTGACCGGGGTTGACAGAATAGTTCCACTGTAGCTCATGCATGTCGTAAAAGGTGACTAAAATGGATACCAAGTGTCTGGGGGTACAGCCGGGCACCCTGCCCCTGGGGATTATATCAGGGGACCTCAGGGACTTGCCTTCGTTAGGTAAGTACGGGCATCATGACCCCGAGGCACCCGAGTGATCTTTTTCTCTCCTATGGGGTTTACTGCCTTTGGTAAACACGGGGGACGCACCCCCGGGTTATCCTAGCGATCCATCTCTATTTTCGACCCTCCTTCTTGTCAACCAATTTGTCTTTTCTTCTATTTCTTCTCGTCTAGACCATAGTTAAATCTTATTTGGCGCAGCATAGCCACATCTGGCTGTTGCGCCAATAAACTTTACTTTCTCCTTGACCCTTCTTGTCGATCAATCTTTTTTCATTGTTTTAAAGTCTGGATCCCAGATTTACCTTGTTTGGCGCAGTATGGTCACGTCTGGCTCTGGCGCCAATAAAACTTCGCTATCATCATCATCATATTTTTTTTTTTTTTTTTTCTTGTTAAGCAAAATGTCAGTAGCATCCAAAATGCTTCGTTTTGCTTTTTGCACTCTTTTCAAAATCTAGATCGTTGGCTTCAGTTCGATCAATGATTTCAATTACCATTACTTAACTTTTACTTTGGAAATTAGTAACAAGGTCTTTAGATTCTTCGTTTTAAAAAAATATTTTTTCCAAATTCTTCGCGAATTCTCTGTTCTGTCGGTCCTTGTAGATCGTAATTGATAACTCTGTCACCAGAAATCTCTCAAATAGGTATAGGGCTTTCAAAGAATTCACGTGGTGAATTAATTTATAATAAAACTTATACGAAGCATTATGAATAGCGAGATAATATTAAGTGAAGTTAAACAAAACAATATCGAATCTGCGTCAACTGAGTAAGTGCTAAGCGATTGAGTGAATGTTGGTGAAGTTTAAAGGGTCAAGAACCAGATATAACTATGCTGCGCCAAACAAACTATGATCTTGATCTAGACGTTTGAAAAAATGCGTGTGTACCAAAAGCAGTAAACCCCATAGGAAAGGGGGGGGGGAAATATCACTAGCGGGCCTCGAATGAATGGTGCCCGTATTTACCTGAAGAAAATAAGCCCCTGAAGGCGAAGCGTTCATCGAAGTCTTACTGTAATAGTAACGAATTTGATGATTTTCCAGAAATATCTTCCTGTCACTTCTTATTACGGTTGAACCTGATACTAGCTCTTAAACAACTATTCAAGTAATTGAGGTACCATCGACAAGAAAAAATGAGCATATTTTACTCAAAGTTTAAGCAATCCTCACTTTTTAAAATTAAAAGCAATACAAGACATATTTTGACTCTGAGAAATCTGTATATTTGTGTATCTGGTTTATGTAAAGGAAATCATATTTATGTACTTAAGTAATTACGTGTAATCAATCAATATAATCAGTAGCTATATTTACATTTGTAAATCATGTACTTATTTTGAAGTATGTTTAGCATATAATCTACTTTATTTATAAATTTAAAAATTTAATAAGTTCTTTCAAATGCAATATTCTATACAATGAACACAACTATAAACTCAAAAAGTAAATTACTTTTTTAAATTTTTTTTTAAAAATTTATAATTCGACTTTTTCACAAATTTTGTAAAAATATTGTATAGTACTTAAAATTTATGAGTATTTTATTCGAAAAAAATTATGTTCACTGAAAAGGAAATAACTTATAATTTGCAAGATATCAACACTGCCAAAAATTTAAAGGGTTATATAAAACATCTAAACAAGCAATTTTCACCATACAATGCATAGCCGGAGAACAAACGGTGAACTGCTAGACGGCGCTGTATTGGAAAGCATATAGCGCGAGTTTTTTTTTACACATCATTATTTCAGTGGATTTCAGGAGGCCTGGCCTTTTCGTAATTACTTTACATCCCCATACCTCCTGAAATCCACGATAGAAATGACGATGCATTAGAAAACTCGCGCTTTATGCTTTCAATTAAAGCGCCGTCCAGCGGTGAACCGCTGGATAGCACTTGCTCTCGATCCATGCTTGTTTAGATCTTTTATATCACCCCCCCCCCCCTTAAATTGTTGTTCTTGAGTTTCAAAACGACCTGTATAAACAGAGTATATTTTGAGAAAAGAATTAAGAATCCTCTTGGGGGGAAAAATTACATTTTGAGCAAATCGCAAATATGTAAATTTTTCTCTATTGTGGGGCTTGCGCATTTACAATTTTAAAATTCAATTTTCGAACATTCTATTTGTAAAATTTTGATGAATTGTACATCTTATGGAATTTGCGAAGTGCCCATTATTTTTTAACAATAAAATCAAAAATTTCAAAATTCGAAAAATTTTAGGGAAGCATTCTCAGCTACCTTAAGTTGGAAAAAAAAAAAGGGAGAAAAACAGTAAATTCTATGCACACACAAAAGGAAGTTGAAGAATTTTTTGAAAAATCTGCTAATAACTTTTGGTAGTTAAGATAGTATCGTAAGCGCTCTTTAATACTGAATTCGATGGATCGGCACATTCTGTAATCCGGCATTGTTCGAGTTGTTCGTTTTCAAATGTTTTCTTGTGGATTCAGGAGTTTGTTGACTTTTACCATCATGTCGTGGCCAAACACTGCTCGTTTCTTTCACCCAGTGTTTGTCGTAATTGTCAGTTTTCATTTCTGTACCGTATTTCTTGTTTTTAGAGGGTGATATACTACGTTTGCACATTATTGCATCTATAAACATACAGTGCACCGCACAATAAAACATTTTCGAAACTCAACAAATGTTCTTCAAGTACTAATAAAATTAATAAGTGTAAACAGGTGACTAAAGTAGCTATTCATAATTTGTTCAAACTATCATTAAAGGTTTACTTTTGTACTGATTTTTTTTCCATCAATATAAGGCCATTTCCGATCGAGCCGCTCGATTTCGGGGGATTCGAGAGTTTCTTGATCTTGTCCGCTTGGTCGCGACACAGCGCTACTCACAGTTTCGCCCAGTGTTTATTGTAACGGTCAGTTTTCATTTCAGCACAGTTGATTCTTGTTTTCTAACGGGTTATATATTACGATATTACAATAGTGTACGCGCAGTCGACTGTACAGTAAATTACTCTCGAAGCACAGAGGGTGTTCTTCAACAGACGATCACAAATAAATATAGGCATGCGACTGGAGTGGGGTGGCCAACCTTTTGAACATCATGGCACCAATTTTTTGACAAACGAGTCTAAATGCACCATATAACTTGATAACTTTTAATACCGTCTTACGTTTATTGTTTGTGGTTGGTAAATAGAGATCAAGATTTAATCTGCTTCGCTTAGGAGAGGATAAGAAATAACTTAATCTAGCAGTTAATAATTTACACTAGTTTAATGAAGTGGTTACACTAGTTAATGATTAATAATTTAC
>BMAW01069781.1:56743-75069 GCA_019974015.1 Nephila pilipes
CCGAGGTCCCAAGTTTTCCCATTGCTTGGTGTGGAAGTTTGAAGAGAGATGTACCTCTTCAAGTGTCATCCTAATCACTTGACCGATTTCAAAATCTGTGGTCCATCGCCAATAGTCTTCGTGTTGCTTCTTATTAAGAAGTAAATTAACAATCAATCAAGCAAACTGATACAACTGTTTCACAAAAATATCACTCGATATTTACCTTATAAAAGCTGAGGCATAGTTTATTTTCAGAATTGGTTGCAAGGTTTATCTAACATTTCTTCTCTTCATCAAATTTGACTGAAGCGCCTTTTGTAATCATCCGATGCGCAAAGTTTGGTGCATGCACCATGGTTTGTCATCCCTGGACTAGAATACTTCGTCACAATGTGTTTCAATTATCATCGTGCTATATTAATTTTTCTTATGTGCTGTGTTTTCTCTTATCAATACAAGAATATTCAATTCAATTAATGCATAACGATTGAATTCAATTTTGTAGCTCCTGAAATAACGAAATACTTTATCGGATATTTATATCGTCTATACAGACTCAGAATGTGCATATATATATATATATATATATATATATATATATATATATATATATATATAAACGCATTAAATACTTATTTATTTATTTTAGTGGTTTAAATTTCTCCTTAGAGAGATTTATTTTTGGTGTCCCCGTTAAAATCTAATTGATACTCGATAATCCGGCACTGCCGTGGTCCCGAATGGGCTGAAATAAAGAGAACAATCTGTATTTCTAAGGGGGTGAGGACAGCTTTACACTGAAATGAATAATATATAAAAATATACAACTGATTAAACAGTAGTGATCAGTGGCGTACCCGGGGGTGCAAAGGGGCATAGGCCCCCCCCCCCGATGTTTTCTGGAAATTGAAATACTTCAAGATAATTTTTTAACCATACTATTGAATAGATGTTTGAAAATTTGAAGAAAGTTTTTTTTCTCGCCATGCTTAAATTTATTTCTTCACGAAGTGAAAGAAGGACTCCAACCAAGACGATTCGATAAATAATCCTCCTTTTTGTAATTTTTATTGCTTGATAAAATAATATCAGTACTTGAATAGTTTTATATAGGAGAAATAAGACTGATATGGTGTATTATTTACTTTTCCCCAAGTGGTAATTCTAAACAACAAAATTGTTGCTTTCATGATAATGACGATATTCACTCTTTCCTCCCCTAAAAAATTAATTACTGGGTACGCTACTGATAGTGATGTTTGAACATGATTTTAATATTGGAGCATTTTTCTGTCAGAAAAATAGTTGCCGGTTTGGGAGGAGGGGGGGGGTCATATTTTTTAACATTAGTCAAAGATAGCTTTAAATTAGTCTCATCAAAAGTTATTTCCATTGATATTAGAGACCAGGTGAAACGTTGCATAGCAAGGTATTGCGACACACGCCAAAATTTATCGCACTGCTTTACTCGACACAAGGGACGATTGCACCTACGGAAGAACCCCACGCATTTAACTAAAACATGTGGGTAGTCTCCGAATGGGAAAAAAAAAATGCGTGTCATTTGCTTCAGGTACCTTTAAGAGCTGTTAAAAGAGAAAGAAAAACACAACCGCGAACGCCAAGGATTTATTTAATGAACACGGTAACCGAAAGGGGCTTGGCACTCGGATTTTTAATGAATGAATTCATTTTTGTCGTTTACGCTACGTTGAGCTCTCTCTCTCTCATAGCGGCAGCATGAAAGAAACGCATTAATCGTTATCTCTTGCGTCAGAGCCGGCACAATCTTTCGTGACAGCGAGCTCAGGTTTCTAACTGCAACCGTGACCTCCGAATGGAAAATAGTTCTTCAAAGGAGTAAAAACTGAGTCAGTACGCATGTCTTCTTGCCACTTTCTAAAAAAAAAAAAAAATTTAAATCAAATTAAATTTATGAATAAATTTAATTTTAAGGTATTTATTTTTCTTTCTCAGAGAATATTACTGAATTTTCTCAGAGAAATTTCGTCAGAAGATATTAGGTATTTCAATCTTTAATTAAAATTATACTCTTTTTTTTCCTAATAAAAGTTTTTTTTTTTTTTTTTTTTTTTTTGTTGAAAATTTGGACTCTGAATTAACAATTGTTGTTGATTATATGCTTATTTAGCAAAGGTTCCTTTTGATGATAATTGACGAAATTAGTTGAATGAAAAATCTGCACAACTTTTATTTAATTATCATCATACAATTAAGATATTTTTATTTGAAGAAAACCTGTTATATAAAAAGGACTATTCATGCAAAAAGAAATGGTGAGATTATCATGATATAAATTATTTCTATGTATATTAATTTATACTCAGTATTTATAAAATAATTTATATGAGCAACTTATTTTAATCTAGTTAGCATTGTATATAAATAGGGAGTGTGGTACAGATATAGGAAGTACCTCAGTTCAAGTATCAATTTCGTCGTTTGACCCCGTGTATTAGACACTCTCTCTCTCTCTCTCTCTCTCTCTCTCTCTCTATATATATATATATATAATTTGATGTTTATGTGTAATTAAACACCCATACTTTACTCAAAAATAAATATATACATAGTTAAAATAAAATTTTAATGTTATAACAAAATAAGAGAAATAACTGATTAAAATTATTATAGAAGCAAGAATTAAGACAAGAAAAAAAATTTTAAAATTACAAAGAAAATTTATCAATAATTTTCTAAATGATAGAAGAAAAAAAATATAAGAAAGAGAAAAAAAAAAAAAAAAAAAAAAAGGACATAACAATGCAATTAAGAATGGATCGAATATCAGAAAGAATACTAAACAAATGCAAATAACAAGAAGGTAAAATTCAAATCAAGAAGGATTGCAAACCGATTCAAGAAACAAATTAAAGGAAAGAAGAGAAAAACCATAATGAAATAGAAATATTACATTTACAAATTGTGAATCTGGCTACTTACATATTGGCTGATTAAACATGTTTAAAAGTCTGAACAATCCCAACAGAAAAATTTTATAATCCGATAGGAAAGTTCCATAAATTCAAAAAAAAAAAAAAAAAAAAAAAAAATTAAAAAATTTTTCTAAAAAAAAAAAAAAAAAAAAGTTTTAAAATATTATTTAAATTTTCAAAAAAAAAAAAAAAAAAAAAAAAAAAAAAAAGATGTTAAACAGTTTCCCTTATAATAATAGAAGAAATCTGGTAATATATATATATATATATATTGAGAGAGAGACAAAAAGCCCTGTTTGTAACAATGAAAAAGTAAATAGAACAATTCAAAGAATACTCAACCAAATTTAAAAAAAGATTAAAAAACATACGCGAGACGGCATGCATAGCAACAACAAAAACACATGAACTTAACGTCTACAAAACCAGATTTCCCTGCTCAAACTAAAACCAGAAATGTAGCAATGTTCTACATAATGTTATAAATATCAGAGAGAAAGAGTACTTTAAAATAAATAAAATAAAACATTAATACAAAAATTAAAGGCACACACACATTCATATATATAAATGAATATATAGCTATATTAGAAAAATATTAAATGAATTAATTAGTCACAATAAAGATCAGTTAGTGACATGTCATCGCAGTGTGGACAGAGCACAAATATTTATCTAATCATCACTCCGCAGCTTAGAGTTATGAGGATCTGTGTGTGTTTGGGGGGGGGGGAAGAATCGGGATTTCAAAAATATTCAATAAACAAGCAAGTTACTAAAACGAAAAACGAAACATTTTCGATGAGTGATATATTCATGAAAATAATTTTCCCATCAGGATTATTTCTCGAAAAAAATTTATCACACACAGTTTATTTACGTTGCTATTTTCAAAATTAATGTCGTTTAAGTAATATACCTTGCTAATATTACGATGTATACTGAATACAAATACTGATAAAGATAAACCACTCTAATATTTTATTTTCTATATAATACAATCATTAAATCTGCCTTAAATTAATTTAATTTTTAAATATTGAAATGTAAATTTTGAATTTAGATAAGATGGGGAAAATTGCCAAGAAAAAAACTCATTATCTTCTAAACTAATATATTCTTTGATCTCAATTATTAGTTTTTTTTTTTTTTTTTTTTATCACCTAACGTTCTCATTTGTACTGCTTCTAACATTATATTGATATCAGAAATAACACAACAGAATTTTAATATAAACAGGTTAATAACATGGAAACTATGTTAAAAGGTAAACTATACTTTAAATTGTGTTAAAATGCTGAAATTAAATTATTATCTGACTATGTAAAAAAAATAATTTGTCTTGGGACTGAGAAACTATGCAAATAATTTACAAAACTTCAAATTGCAAATTGTTTTTCAAATCGAATTGGAATATAATTCATCCAGCTTTTACTGCCCGTAACGTATTCCTAAGAATATAAGTCTCTCGTGTTCATTTTTTTTTTTTTTTTTCTTTCCCCCCCCAACTTAGCACTCTTATCATTCCTGTTTTAATTTTTGTCTTTTCAGCCACAGATGATAATCATAAAAACTCGAAGAAATTACACTGATAACAAACAAGCGTGTGAGAGAAGCTTTTGTAATGATTTTTTTAAAATATTTTCATTTCAGTTCTTTCGCAATTCTGCGCTACATCATGAGAAGTAGAACAGTTCCTTTTTTCGTTTGTTTTTTACTATTCCTTTTATATTTCCTTCATTAACACCGCTGGTGGGCTCTCGCCCCCCACAGTTATCGTTTGGCAGTCTCTGAGAAAGCTATCGCCGGCGTTCGTGTGAAGATTTTGTTTATAAGAGCGGAAGTTTATTGATTTATGTTAGAAACTCATTGGAAGCTTTATTGTTATTTTTATTCTTAACATTTTAGGTCATATTGAATGATAAAATGTTAGATATTTACTTTTATTTTATTTGCTTAATGTTCCTGTGCTCGTAAGCTAACACAGTTGCTCGTTTAAATTTCGCAGACGATTATAATAGCTATTGTCTTACTGAAATGTAATCTGTATATGTAATATTCACAGTTTTTTTTTCTTTCATTAAAATTAGATTCTCTCATGTAAGCGAGAAATAATCGAATAAATTAGGATCTATAGTAATAAAATTGGAAGCATTTTGAATTGATAATTCACGAATTCACAAACCTATGTACTTTTTTGTTTATAAATAGAACGAATGTTAATTTATTTAGAGTTATTATTTTATGAGGGAGCAAACCATTTTTATGGAAAGCGAAACTAATATGAGATGAAAATAGTAAAACAAAGTGAGAACTATTTAGACGTGAAAATGTTCGCTATATCTAGATATTTTAGAGTTTATGTAATACAACCTACATGTTTTTTTCCCCAATAAATTATAATGCTAGTGTTCATACCTTTGCAATAGATTTCCCAACTACTGTCATAAAAGTGTTATGTCTTGTGGGGGGGACCACGAAATGATGCAGTACGCTCGATTCGTTCTTAGCTTTTATAGTAATAAATTTGAATAGCTAAAAAATAGGTACTCATTCTGTATGCGTTAGTGTTTTACACTTGATTAAAGTGCATATCATAATACTCGTATTATTCCATCTTTTGTTTAATTATATATCACCAGTGAGCGATTCCAACTTATAATGAATATGATTTATCAGGAATTACTATTTTATTATGTTTGGAACTGTTTGAGGCCACAACTCATCTGCAAAGTCATAGCAAATTAGGAAAATTGTTGTGTGGCAGTTAGAGGTGACCACATACTTTATTCAACTACAGCATTACCTTTTTTTTTTTTTTTTTTTTCATTTCATTTCTTTTACACTAAAATGTGAAATAATCTTTTAACCAATTTTCTTTTAAATTGTTTCTTTGTATAATGATTATTATCGTTCTTTCACATTTTTTATTTTTTTATTTTATAGCTTATCTCGTTTCACACTATTCTGACTTAGATTTTCTTCATTATTCACATAAATACCAATTATGCTTACTTTTGGACTCAAGTCTACATATATAAATATAAGATTCAGCATTTTAATAAGATTTATACAAATATCTTGATTATTTTATTCATTCATTAAAAATCACTTCAGTGAAATATATTTTACATTAAAAATTTAAGGTACCGCAGGAAAATGTTTTAACTGTAAAAATAACCAATTAAAAGCGATATTCATATCGATCAGATTTCGTTACTTTAATGCATATGAAGAAAGTCCTATACAATGCTCCCTCTATAATCAAACACTTCATCTACGTGTCTTGCCAGTAATCCGGCGTATTTATATCAGCAGGCAAGTGACTGCTTCTTTTGCGCTTTTCGTGATTCATTTATATTTTATAAATTATTTTTGTTATCAACTTTGTTTTATTTTCCTGAAATTTTTTATTGTAATTTCAGGTTGGTATGAAGTAACTTTTGGTTTATTTGTTATTAACTCTTCTTCGATGATTTTTGTTAAAAAAAAAAAAAAAAGGTGGGGGAAGGATGATAGGAAATATATATTTATTTTCTTTTTATTAAACTTTAAAAAAAAATTTCTTATAATTTTCTTTTAGTTTTTTACGCTAAAGTTTGGACTGTGTTATCGCTGTGGAATGACCTCTATTGCTGGTAAGAACATTATGCAGACAATGTTAAAATATGGAAGTAAATAAAGTTGTATATGTGAGGGTGACAAATTCAATGACAATTTTGGTCACCAAATGTTTCCAAGTCTCCGAATTTGGCGACAAAAGTAGATTTCACTGTAATTGGACATTCTCATAAGGACATGGAAAAGAGCCATTGGGTATATTTGTTTAGTTTAAGACTTTAGAGACTACATGTGTTATTGCCAGGGCCAGCCATCTGGGGGGGGGGGGACGGATGCTATGCTCGTGAATGAGGGAGCAACAACATGATCAGAAACTAAAAATAACGTATTCTTGCACATGAAAA
This sequence comes from Nephila pilipes, assembly GCA_019974015.1. Classification (NCBI taxonomy): domain Eukaryota; kingdom Metazoa; phylum Arthropoda; class Arachnida; order Araneae; family Nephilidae; genus Nephila; species Nephila pilipes. The sequence continues at coordinate 63,648 of BMAW01069781.1, forward strand.
CTTGACAATATTCATATTTTATCGTAAATATTATTATTGTGCATCTCTGAAATTCGACAATCTTCAAACTAACACTTGATGATTCGGAGTTTAGTTTTTGTTATTTGATTCGGGAAATCCCAACTATTCCCACCTAAGTTGAACTTTACAGTCAAACATGTGTGCTGAACACTTAAATGCACTTGCTATATTAAGCATCGAAAAAGAAATTGCAAAAAATAGTAATTTTTCTGAAGTAATTAATATATTAACAAAAACAAAATCACGCATTAAATAAATATGTATTAAAAATATACATTCATGCTTGTAAGTTTTTTTTTCTTTACAAAAAACATAGGGCGCCAAATGGTTTCTTGGACCCGGGCTCCTTTATAGAGAAGGCCGACTCTGGTTAATGTAATATTGTGATTTGAATTGCTGTGCTAATTGTGCTAAATTTGATTAATGTTATTGTATAGTTTTATGTGTGTGTTACTTACTAATATTAAAAGTAAATATAGTACATATTTGAAAGATTCTTAGAATAAATTTAGATTTGCTTAGAAAGAACGTGCTTTTTGATAAGATGGACCTTTCTTGTATTTGAAGGACGTATGGCGGCATAGTATTCCTATTCGCCTCTTGTGCCATAACTAAACCAAACATACTAATACTAAAAAGTCAGTAACTTATACAAGAAGACGTTAGACAAATCACACACACAATGTTTATTCCACAGACTTGCACTATAATGACAAATGAACACCGGCTCTCCAAGGTAACAACTTAGATATATTCGCCCGTCTCACGAATACCGAATTAAGATTATCTAACCACAACTCCCCCAGTTGAAGTTGACTTGATTGTTGGCTTTGTTACGATCACTCTCACCGGTAACCACTCTTGATCTCGTCTGCCACCTGTAAGACATATACTCAATGCTAGTGGCACTCAATCTCTATCGCGTGAATCTCACTTTGCTTATATACTTTCCTATCTTCAGCATTTCGCTTTATTTCTACCTGCCTCTAAATTAACTAATCACGTTTCATTTTGATTGGGAAGAAATTGCTTAATTTGTGCAATCAATCTTAATTAAAGTCCCCATGGTTAGTGAAGAGAAAACAGCGAAAAGCCCAACGTCACAGACGATCTACCACGTAACAATATGTTTCTTCTTTTTGAGTTTTTCCTCAACTTAATTGATTATGATTTGTATTTTTGTTACTTTGTCAGTTTTATTGCTACTTTTAATTCATTATATTTGATGGATTGGTCGTTCCAATCTTTTTGCTTTTCAACTGTATTGAAATAAAAGAGGAGTGACCTACATGTTGACCAAATTCAGTTAAGTTCTTTTGAGAGAATTCAGTCTGTAATGAGCCAGAATAATAATTGTACGAGTCTGATTTCGTTTTCTAATTGCATTATTATATCATTGTAATTTTTATGCGTGCAGTGCTGTTCCTAAAAAAAAAAAAAATGTTTGTACAGTGTAAACATAAATTTAAAACTTTCACTTGCGGATAAAAACAAGATTTTGAAGCGAATTGAAAAAGGTGATATGTTGGTTAGTCTCAATGAAGAATATGGAGAAAGGTCAAGCTGTAATACACGACATAAGGAAGAACAGTAAAAAGATAGTCTTTCTTTTTTTAAAAAAAATGAATATGTTAAAAGTTTGCAGAAAACATTGAAAATTATCAAGTTTCCTTTAGTTGAAGACAGGCTTTATGTTATTTTTGATTTTTTCAGAACGTAATTGGCATGCGCCTATTTCTGGAGAAATATTCGATGAAAAAGATGAATATTTGATCGTAAATCTATATATATATATATATATATAAGCGAAATACCACTGACTGACTCATCACGAGATCTCTAAAACTATACAACCGATTGACTTGAAATTTAGAATAGTTACTCATTTTGCAATGCAGACACTCACTAAGAACGGATTTTACGGAAGTCTTACCAAAATGTAATTTTCATCTGTTATATATCCGTTAATCTACTCTTATCCATAGATTATGTAATTTTTGGCGATTTTATTGCCAAAAATGATACGACCGACGTCAAACGAAATATATTTTTTATATGTATACTGTGTATTGTCACCAATTAAGTTTACTTGGTGAGATCTGCGCTCGCGAAACGGAAAAATACCAAATAATTTAATATTGAAACGCTGATGGAGGATTGACAAGATTTTGGCGAAGAGGCCCTTTATGTGAAATTTCGAGCACGTCGAAAATAGGAAACGTATATATTTAGCGATAGAAATAAATGAGTTTGGAATCCCACGGTTGGTGAAAGTGTAGTTTAGCTCCAAAACTTAGCGGGATTTTGAAAAATACTAAAATGGCGACTTCTTACGGAGTAGCGCACACGCAAGACAATCCGCTGAGTAGGATGTATTGTAAGTTTGTCATATATAATGTAAATGTTGAGCCCCGAAATTCCTACATTTAGCGATTTATCACCAAATATCTTCCACTGCCAAGTCGAAGCATTTCAATGTCCTTGCATTGTGAAATTTGAAAAGCTATGCTATGGTAACCCCAGCTGATATTCGCCCGCTTTGCTCAGAGAACGATAATTTTTTATTGTTGTGGAACATAGACGTAAGTGAGACGTAACATAGACGTAAGTAATGATTGATAAATTACATTTGTAAATCTAAACACAATCTAGATTACAAATATTACGAAGATAATGAAGTTGGCTTTTAACAAATGAATAATAACGGTATGTTATTCATGTCTTTGATAAAAAAAAATAAGTAATTGTCAAAATATTTATTTTGATATACTTAAAAAATTTATACATTTATGGTTTATATTCAGAGGTGACAAAAATTAAATTTATGAAGATCATAATTTATTATTTTACTATTAACTTTGAATATTTGATAATTTTAATTTATTTTTGCTGTGACGAGTGACTTTATACTAAAATATTTTATCATACTTTATTTTTGTTAGTATTTTTTGTTGAATGTTTAAATAATTTGATTTTAAGAAATTAATTTTGGTTATATTTTTTAACTTTAAAAGTATTTCATTATAGGTTAATACAAATTGACTTTCATATATATTTTTCAGTTATAATTTTTAATAACGGATGTTGAATATATTTTGATAGATGGAATACCTACTCCTTTCAAAGTTTTTAAAATTCTTGGCGACGGAGCATGTTTATTTTCGTCTCTGTCTTTGCTGGTTTCGGTGACATAGCGATGGCATATAAAATGAGAAATATTATTGTTTCTCACGTGTTTAACAACTGGGATCGGTCTAAATGCTACACCCATATGCTATCTGGCTCCTCTTGTAATACTAACGATTTATACTTTACCGAAATGTGTAAACCAAACACGTATGGATCTATTTGTGAAATTATGGCGGCGGCAGAGCTATTTCCCTATCAGTTCGAAGTGTATCAGCCTTATAGCTTCTGTTGGTGAAGCAATTCAGAGGAAAAAAAGATTAGGTTTTACGAGAAACTATAATAGTGGTCATTATGATGTTTATATTGAAATAGTTGGATTAACAAATAGAAGTAAAGTTAATCTTTAGGTGATGATAATGTGAAACAAAATGAAGAAAATGTGTCATCTTTATTGTTTCAGCCTCAAGAAAATGTGTCTGTGTTAGTTTCAAAGACTCAATCAATATCTAACATTGATTTTTCAAGTTCAAATGAATCGATTATTAATGATGCAACATCTCTTCATCTAAATAAAGGTAAAAAAAGAAGTAAAAGATTCACAAATTCAATTAGGTATAAGCAAGTAAGACAAGCTGCTTCAAAATATATTAAAAGCCATCCTGAAGTACATAGAGCAGCGGTTAGAAAATACTTTTCTAATAACCCCCATGTGAATCAGGCAGCTGTAATTAAATACAATGAAAAAAGATCAAAAGTTAAATTAGCGCCATGGACTTCTAAAACTTTGTCTGGTTTCAAATATGTATAAAATAGATATTTAGTATTCAAATGATAAAAGCGTCATTATCGGAAAACGTTTGCTCTGTTTGTGGTGGCATAAAATGGATAAAAGTACATCCAAGAATGTGCCCAAGTGGTGGTCAAGTCCAGCTTCCTACTATTAGATCCTACCCTGAACTTTTGAATAGACTTCTTAACCATATGGATCACTTTTCAGGACATTTTCTTTCTATAATTCGTAAGTATAATGGATGTTTTCAGATGACGTCATTCGGAGCAAAAGAATTGAAGGAGGAAAGTTTTATGACAACATTTAAAGTCCAGGGCAGGTATACCGCAGGATAGGTAGCCTTTTGGCTGGCCTCATCAACAACCTTCTTTTCTTCAGTTATATTTTCTCGGTGACGACGAACGTGAACAAAACATTCGTTGTGGTATTTTCCCAGGTGTTAAGCCAGAATTATCCAATTACAAAAGGCGCTACATCGTGAGCATAAAAGGTATATCCGCGATTTCAAAGCTGCTGTTGATTCAGTTCCTAAAGACCAAAATGTGTTCATGGCTATAATTAATGCAGATAAAAACCATCAGGAGAGCACAAAGGTCGTTTCAATGCTCCTCAAAATAAAGAAGTAGGTGTCCTTATTGGGGGTCAGAATTTCGAAAAAAGAGATATCATTCTATACAGCAAAGACAGTGAATTGGTACGAATTAGTGAAACGCATTGAGCTTACGATGCTCTTCTGTGCCCTTTGATGTTTTTTCGTGGGGAAGATGGTTATTATAAAAATATTTCAAAACGTGATAACAATACTAGGGTTCCTATCAATAAGATCGTCTCTTCTTCTGAGTTCTATAGCTATACATTGATGGAGCATGTTAGTGAAATCAATTATCTATTGCTCTTTCGTCAACTTTTTAATCAGTTTTTGGTTGATATGTATGCAAAAATAGAAACTGAAAGACTTGTTTGGATTCCTAATAATCAGAAAAAACTTAGGAGTGAGGAATATGTCCACTTAAAAGATGCTATGGCAAAAAAAGATGCTATGGCACAGTCTTCAGAAATAGGTAAAATGGTTGAGTTGCCGTCTTCGTTTGCTGGAAGACCTCGCAACACGCATGAACGATTTCAAGACGCTATGACATACGTAAGACATTTTGGACGTCCTGACTTATTTATTACATTCACTTGCAATCCTAAATGGTCAGAAATCAAAGATCTCTTGAGGCAAGGACAAAAATCTTATGATAGACACGATGTCATTGCGAGGGTATTTCATTTGAAAGCTAAGCACAGGATGAATCTTCTGACAAAAGGTTGTATCTTTGGCAATACTAGGTGTAACATGTATACGGTGGAATGGCAGAAGTGTGGACTTCCACATGTTCACATTCTTTTCTGGTTGGAAGATAAAATAAGACCTGACTCTATTGATGAAGTTGTTAGGGCTGAATTACAGACCCCGATTAGAATCCAATTCTGCATGAAATTATTAAATCAACGATGATTCATGGTCCGGGTGGAGTCTTCAACTACAGTTCATCGTGCATGCTAGCTGGTGTTTGCACCAAAAGATACCCGAGGCCTTTTTTAAAAGACATTCAAACGGGAGAAAATGGATATCCTCAGTATCGAAGGTGGTCTCTAGAAGATTGGGGATTAGCAATCAAAATTAACGGAAATGATATTGGCAATCAATGGGTGGTACCATATAACCCTGTTTTGTCACGAACTTTCAACGCTCATATCAATGTTGAGTATTACAATTCGGTTAAATCTATTAAATACATCTGCAAGTACGTAAATAAAGGTTCTGATCAAGCAGCGTTTACCGTAGAAAATTTGGATGAGATTTTTAGATATGAGGTAGGACGATACATAAGCAGTTCTGAAGCAGCCTGGCGTATCTTTTGCTTTCACATTTATGAGAGATAGCCTCCTGTAGTTCATCTTTCTGTTCGTCTTGAAAATGATCAAAGAGTTTATTTCACAAAAGAGAATGTTGCTAACAAAATCATAAATTTTACAAAAACAACCCTTATGGGGTTTTTTGATCATTGTAAAGTAGATGATTTTGCACGAACTTTTTTATATTGTGAAGTTCCAGGTTATTATGTTTGGAGGAAACATGAATTCGTTAGGAGAAAAAAGGGAAAGGTTGTGGCAGGTTTTCCAGAAATAAAAAAAAAGATATCGTGTTGGGTAAAGTGTATATTGTCCATCCCGGAAATGCATAATGCTACTATTTACGACTTCTCTTACATGAGATTTGAAGTCTGACGTCATTTAAAGCTGTAACTGCGAAAACATTCTTGATCAATCTTCTGCTTGCTAAAGTTAGGAGTGGAAAAAATATCGCTATCGCTGTAGCTTCGTCAGGGATTGCGGCAACGTTGATTGATGGAGGCAAGACGGCGCACTCCGCTTTCAAACTATTCCTCGATTTGAATCGTTCTGATAATACCATTTGTAGTATATCCAAACAAAGTGACATGGCGCACGTACTCAGAGAAACAAAAATTATAGTATTGGACGAATGTACTATGGCCCACAAGAAAGGAGTTGAAGCTCTCAACCGGACACTACAACACATCAGAGGAAGTAATCGACTAATGAGTGGTGTGACTGTTATTTTAGCTGATGACTTTAGACAAACTTTACCTGTCGTACCACGAAGGACACGTGCAGATGAAATTAAAGCCTGTTTGAAATCTTCAATTTTATGGCCTCATAAAAGTCTTATACTTGAAAGTTAATATGAAGGTCTCTCTTCAAAATGACTCGAGGGTGAAAGAGTTTTCCGAACTATTGAATGATATAACATAGGTAATGGAAATATTACAGAGCAAGAATGAAAGATAACTATTCCGAATAACCTATGTGATACTGTGGGAGATTTGATTACTTTGACTGATAGAATAAACCCAAATATTAAATATACCTAGATATCTTATCGTGGTTGAAAGAAAGAGCAATTCTGACTCCAACAAATGAATCAGCAGATAATAACGAATTAATGCTAGAGAAACTAACAACTGATCAGATAAAGTATGAGTCTATAGATACAGTTATAGAGGTAGAAGACATTATTCATTATCTTGGGGAGTTTCTGCACACACTCAATCCACCAGGCATATTGCCTCATATTCTTTATCTAAAGATTGGTATACCAATAATGTTGCTGCGTAATTTAAATCATCCTAAATTATGTAACGGCACCAGACTCAAAGTGAAAATTCTAAGGGAAAAGTTATAGAAGTGACTATTTTTACAAGAAAGTATGAGGTTGAAAATGTATTCATTCTAAGAATACCACTGATTCCACCAGATTATCAATTTGAATTTAAGCGGTTGCAGTTCCCAGTTAGAGTTTGTTTTACGATGACTATCAATAAAGCACAAGGACAGAATTTAAAATTAGCTGGTGTAGATTTACAAAGTGACTGTTTTTCGCGTGGTCAGTTTTACGTGGCATGTTCAAGAATTAGTTCACGTGAAAATCTAATTATCCATCAACCAGAAAAACGAACGAATAATGTTGTCTACAAAGAAGTTTTGAAAATGTAGGCATGTTATTTAATATTTTTCTTATATTTAATTATTTCTAAAATTGCAATAAGATAAAATAATATTGAATGTAATAATTAAGATAAATAAATTGATATAATAAAAAATAAAAATGTAGTTGTCATTCCCAAAAATTGCCATGCATAAAAAATAACGACAATAGAAACATAATACACAAAAAATTGATTCAGTAGGTTTAAAAAATATAAAAATGTATTTTTATTTTTATGTTGGTAATTTTTACATGGTTTAGGCCTACTGGGGCCCGCCATGTAAGAAAATGGGATCACAGCGCACTACACAGTACCTCATGGTGATGAGAAATTCTGTGCAATGATAGATTTACTGACTAACTTACCCATTCATTGATAAACTATTAACAATTAAATACTTTTCTCATATATTTGAAAGTCGTGGATATCCATTATTACAGACAATCAATTTCTTAAAATTTTAAATTTAGATTATCATTATCGCTTGAAAATTGAACAATTTTTTGATATTTTACGCACAAGTTCCAAATATAATATTATCGTCTGCCTAATGAAGCGGGCAGATATCAGCTAGTGTTTTGAATAAAGTTGACTTTCAGGCCAGTGAGGGGTTTGAATGGGCAATTTCAAAAGAGCTTTTGTTATTCAGATGTTAAATACGACGAGTGAAAAGTCGTCATGCGATGATAACATGGTAGGGTCAGTCAAAGAAAAGTTCCAAAAAGTGATTCAGAAACTAGCGCTGATTCTTGAGCAAATGTACAGTTCAGATGAGAGCGGTTTATCTAAGAATTTCTTACCCCCATAAACTTGTTTATCATGCTGAAGTAAAGCGGTTAAGGATAGGTTGCTTTTATGCCTTGTTCAAATGCAAATGTTATTCATAAGATTAACATGTAAGTGATTTATAGGGCATTTTAGAATGTCCCTTTTGGACTATTTGCTAATAGCTCTGCTAAGACAGGACGAGTTTTATTTTGTCCATCTGATGAAAGGTTCGAATCGACCCTGTCACTTAAAGCCAACCGAATTGACCACCAAGGGGTAGAAAACCAATTTCAACCAAAAGAGTCAAAAAACATCCGCCATTGAACTTTAAAAACCATTTCATTAACATTTATTCGAAATGATATCTTGAGCTGCTGTATTTTTCTGGACTAAAACAAAAACAACATCGAGTGGTCGAAGCATTATCTTAATTTTTTTAAATCCTTCTTTCGAAAATAATTTTTTAATAATACATTTTATAGAAATGAATGAGCAGAAATAATTTTTTTTGATTAAATTTTTTAGCACCATACATTTAAATTTTCGTTACTATAATGTTTTTTTTCCTCCTGTCTAGCTCATTACATATTTCAATAAGAATAATTCGAGATAAAAACCAACGTTTTTAAAAACAACGTTTTTATATGGTGGCAAAGTTTATTACAAAAATTATTGAAATATTAGTTAAAACTGGTCACAAATATCTAAATATTGCATTGTTAGGCGGGTAAGAACGGTTCCTAAAATTTCAGAACTCTAGCTTGATGGGAAGTTGGTTAAATTAACGATAGAAAAATTGATGACACACTGATACACACACAGACAGACACACACCAAGTGAAATACATAAAAATGCTAAAACTAACTAAAATTAATTAATTCATCCGGTAAATTAAATGGTTGGAATGCAGTTTAACCCAACCACCCTTGGCGACAAGAATTATTTGGCAGTATTTTGCCAAATGTGGCTACCCTGTTCCGTTTTACGGACTTAAAGTTCAGCCAAAAAAATGATGACAAACAAACACACACACTCACACCAAGTGAAATTCAGAAAAACGTTTTAAAAAAGAGTTAATTCTGATACATTGAAAAATAAGTTGATTTTTCTTGTTATTAAAGAACTTATTCAATGTCTTTAAAAGATAAATAATATAATATTTTTATGTTGATTTAGTTTATAATACATTTTTAATGGAAAATATGTTCCAGGATCCCAGGAAGAGAATAAATTTATTCTGGAATTTCAAGATAGGAAAATGAGCAATTCATGTGAAACAAAAAAATTCAAATAAAAGTTGGTAAGAGAGATACCACTATATTCAAAATAAATTTATCTTAGTATGATATCTAATATTATTATATTTAATACGTAAACAGGATAAAGGTTGTTAAAGGATACCTATCGTACTTAAGAGACTTTGGGTCACTTTATACCTGTATTTGTTTGAAATGTAATTTTAAAAACTATATTGCTGTCACAACACAACGCCAGTATTATATAATTAGCAATCAAAAGACTCCAAGTAGTCAGTCAGTCTGGACACATACGCTTCTGTTATGGTTGTTTAAGGTCTCGCTTTTAGGCAACAAGAGGCGTTTTGACGACGGATGTCATAATTTTGTACCTCGGTCAAGGGATGAGGATGTCAACTGAGTTGTATAATCCCCTTCTTCAACTAAACACTAACTTCCCACACTAAAGACGGGATGAGACTTAACGAATTTAACATGCATTATCCCTGCTATGCATGTGGTCAGTAGTGGTAGACAAAATTATGGGTCAGTAGTGGAATCAGGACTCAAACCCACAGCTCGTCGGAAAGAACGCTGGCGACCACGACCATTCTGTTAACGCAGTCCCAAACTCTTCTGGACCGAATATGTTAAGCTTGTTATAGACAGACTAGTTGCTGCTCCCTTGTGTGATTAGCGCTACCCGCTTCGCGTCTAGCAATGCACACCAGCGAAGCTCTGCAGTAGATTTGCTGGTTATGTATATATTGCAAATCTTTCACTTACGCGAATGGCCCACACGCGTTTCCAAATGAGCTCAACTTTGTCATTGTTTTTGAGTAGGAATAAAGAAGATAAATTTGGATGAAAGTTGAGACTATGTACTGAAATATTCCCATAGTAATGGAATATGATAGGAGCGACTCATAGTGAGATGCTCGTTGGTAAGCTTATGAGCAATAAAAGTTTAAATTTTTATTCATGTGACCCAGCTCCAGATATCATAGATCAATAGCGGATGGCCTGTGGGTGTGTAACCAACCTCAGAGCTAAAAAGATAATTGAAAAGCAACGATTACAATATTTTTTTATTAATTTGCCAATTCAGGAATATATGGTTAATTTCATATTAATTGTAGCAATAACTACTTGGTCATTTAGGTGAACTGTTTTCATGTTTTTTTCTCCTTTTTAGATACAATCGAATTCCAATCTCCAAAGGAGGTATCCTCTTGACATAATAGGAGTTCTCTGGAATTTTCTAGCAGGAAATTCTTTCAAATACTCCTTGATTTAACCCCTGGTGTTTAGTTATTAATGGGTTTGAAAAATAAATCAATAGCAATTTTTTAAAATTTGATATGCCGTAAATAATTTTCGAATAATTAGAATTTTCAAATTAAAATTCTATTAGCAAGGTTTTAAAGAAGACGTTAGGATTTGCCTGTGAGCCAAAGAATTAATCTTAATCGCGTTTCTGTAACCATGGAAACGAATATGCTTTCACCGTGTTGCTAATCGTAGATTAATGGTTCTTGTTTACGTTTCATTTCTTTTTTCTTTGATTGGTCGTGTGGATAATTTTCCTTTTCAAATTTTTTGAGCTTTAATCGGTATTATTCTTAGAGATATGTTTTTTCTTATAATCTATTCACAGTCTTTCTTAATAAGCGATAAGTTCATGTTTCGATAATTTTAATATTTCCAATTTATATATTGTAATTTTGAGAATTTCCTAAAAATTATTTTTTTGGATGATAGATATAATCCTCATAATTGGGGATCTATAACAATAAATATTTTGAAGACCTCTAAAAAATTTGACCTTAATAGTTTCTTAGGAGTTATTAACTGCTATGTCACATATTAATTTCTCGTTGTATTTGCATAATATGCTGTATTTGCATTTTGTATTATTTATTTT
>BMAW01069788.1:0-12740 GCA_019974015.1 Nephila pilipes
ATGTTGTACTTCGTTCAGTTACGTATTGCTGTTAAAAGATTTGTTTACAGTCTTCAAAATGATTGTGGGAAGATTTCTTTTTGTTATTAATCTATTATTGTAATGCAATTTCATATAATATTAAATTAAATCAATTTCGGTCCTCGATATATACCATATATATATATGTGTGTGTGTAATATTATTGTGTATATTTGTCCATATACATATATAATGATTACACCTAAAATAATTTAATTTCTTATTTTCCATATTCTTCTTTCATTGCAAAGTATTTCCTTATACCATTCAATTTCACTTTTAATTTATGCCATCACGCTCATTAGAAACTGCAAGAATCAGATTTTCCAGTTTGCATACATAATTCCTAATAGACTTTCGATTTCTAACTAAAAGTCTTGAAAATTCCCTTCATCCAATACCACAAAATCTAAAAGAAATCTCCTCCATACAAATTCAACAAAATAAGTTCTCTATTTTCCGTCATGAAGGTTATACCTCTGGTCTCATAAGTGCGTTTATGTTACTCAGTGGAATGTACATGGTGCCCATAATCATATAAATTGCTTCTCTCTCTCATTTCAAAGGAATAATAAACTAGATTCAGATACCTTGCCTTCTCATTCTTACCATGACACTAATGTTTTCTCGTCCTTTGAATTTATTATAATATATATTGGTTCGACAGTATAATTATTTACTTTTAAAATTTGAACGGCTTAATTTTTAATGCATATTTATGATAAAATCCTTATTTTCAAATGAACTCTTTATTTAAAATTTTAGATATTTTTCTTATTACCATATTTTAAATTTTAGTATTTTTAAGATGTTTATTTAATGTTAGAATTTTTAAATTTATGTTGAACTATGTTATGAAAATTTTTCAGAATTTTGTTTTAGAATATAACTGGCCTGTGGTAGCCAGTTACTTATTAAAATTTTTAAAAATTGATTGGATAGAAGTTAATTTTAATATATGTACTATATGTATATATATACTCTCTCCACAAAATTAATCAAATCAAATATTTGGGGGTATGGGCTTTTGATAAAAGTATCAAACCATTTTAAAAGTACTTAGAATCCTTGTGCTGCTTAATGAAGTAAAGTTTAAATTTTTGTGAAGTTAATCTATTTAATAAGTATAAATAAATTATATGTTTTGTAATGGTGAGTTTTCATTAGTTTCATTGAGATTCGTTTCCTTTGTATTTACTTTTTATTTGGGTGAGATGTTGATTTTGAACAAGATTTCAGCTATTTTTGGTTTTATTCCAGCTTGTTATATATTATAATTCAGGAAGTGTGATGAGCTGGGTCAATAATACTAATATAAAGCTCTCTCAGTCTTTAGTCTGAAACACAATTACCATCTATCATACTTGAATTCAATTTCTTAATCCTTTCCTTTTGAGATATGCTTTGAAGTTCTTGGTTGGTTTGATGATATACTGTGTAAAAGACATTTTTAAATTCTTTGATTTTATTTTAATTAATTGTTATGAGTTTATATGAACTTGAATAATATGTAATATTTTATTTTGAACTATTTTGTCTTTATATTTAATATATTGTGAGGTTAATTTAAAAACATTTATAGATATCTAATTTTAACTAAAACGTTTTCTTTCTTTTATTATTATTACAATCCTGTAACAATCGTGGTAAGTGAATATTTAAAATGGAATTATTGGTGAATGCATCAGTAAATTATGCTGTTGAGTAAAATTGTGAAGACTTCGATTAAAGTGTAATATTTCTGATATTTTCAGTGTTTGACATTTTCTATTTTTCTAATTATTAAAGATTTATAAGTTTTCTCATTCTTCGACACGGATCGAAATAGATTAGTTATTTTGTTGATGTAACCCATATATGTAAGATAATAGAAAGGGAGTTTTAAACAACAAGTTATGATTGTCAGTTCTTGGTACATCAAAGAAATCTAGTTTCAGAAGGTACAGTTACTTTAACTGCAAAATAATTTAAATGCAACAAAATGACAACTTGCAAAGATTTGAACATTATCCAAATATACTAAAATGAAATCTTATGCTAATGTAAATTTTAAAACAAAACTGTGGACGAAAACTCTAGAGTATGGTGAAAACCTCATAAAACTGAAACATATTCCTCTTAGCAGAGACGTATCTTGTTGGTAGCTAAGGCCATTGGGATTCCCAAACCTTCATTGACCTGAATTTTGGAAATAAGCAAAATCCATTAAACAACTTTCAAGCTCCATAAAAACAATTTCGTGGAAATAGAAAGATCCATGGTGCATCTGTCGAAATACAAATGTTTAAGAGTAGTAAAAATCATGTATATGTACCTATATATATACTATATATACTATATATATATAGATTTGTGTGTACTCAGGTATCCAAGAATTATATGACCACACGAATCATAATGTATGTGGTAATATTTTATTTATTGTTAGTGTATCTAGTAGTTTTATATAAATGTTGCATTCATGTTATTTTTGCTAATAATGCTGTAATTTATTCATCATTTAACTATTAATATTTTGGAGAGGGGCCCATAGGCTATTGGCCAATTTTATATTGTTTACATTCAAAGTTCTTAATACTTATTATTTTATTAGAGGAAGGTTTTCATTAGCTATAATTTACAATTTATTTTGAATTTATACACATCTTAAATTATGTCTATTAACATTATATATATTTAACACAATATTTTGAAAATTTACTGTGTTTTGCGCTTCATCCCTATTCAAAACAAGATTAATCACACACAATTAGTTCATTGCATAGAAACTTGCAAGTAACATTTTAATAAAAATGTTTTGTAAAATAAAAGGACGAACAATAATTTTTAAAGAAAACTGATACCTATATAATTCTTAATAATTTTCTTTGATTTCTATTTTGGAAGTTTACTAATTGTATTTAGGAAATAAACAACATACGGTTTATAAATCATACATGTCGACTTAATAAATACATATCATGTATTTTATTTACAAATTTTATGAGCATATAAAATAAATTTGTTTTGATACAATTCCCTTTTTATAAAAATAATAAGCCCTCTTTAGACCTTAATAGATTTTGTTTCTTATATTTTTAACTAACATTTGTGTGGTGCATTTTCATGAAATGCAAATTATTCCGATGAATCAAGAACTATTTAGTACTTTTTGTTTCCATATTATCAATTACACATAAAAATAAAATATTATTCATTATTGCTTATTTTGACAACCTAATATTTGAAAAACAGATTTTCATAATTATCTCGTGTATGAAGACAAGGAAGATTTATATGAATTTTCTGTACGTTCAATTTCTTTCAATTAGTAGTCAATTCCAATTAATTTCTCAAAAATAATTCCATTGATATTTAAAAACTTAATTCAATTTTCATTTAAAGTTTTAAAGATCATGAGTTTGAAAAATATAAATGGAATAAACAAGATACATAATGTGTTTTCAACACCGTATTGTGATATAATAAGAATTATAATTTTTAAAAACGAATATCTTAACGTTTGTCTGAAAATTTAAGAATTATCAATTTTCGTTTAGTTATAGATTTATTTTAAGAACTAGTTCTCATTAAAGTGGTCATTTTTAAACATTATGTTTATCTTGTGCCAAATATAAAAGAAAAATAAGCATTGTTGAAAACCTTATCTAACACCAGGAAACTTTCGGACTAAAATTCTTGTTTTAAATTAATATATAGCTAATTTAAAGTACAATTTATACATTCTAAAATAAACAAGGTAAAACACCTCCCTTGCAGTTCAGAAGGCTGATGGGTTAACTTCGTATTCGTCATCTTTTCTAAAATCTAAAAAGCGGTAGAATTTCAGGAATGCTGAAAAGACATCTATTTTATTTTAATAATGATATATTTAAATAAAGGCCCATTAATTTTGATACATAATTCACTGCAGCTCAAAGCGTGTAATGTTATTATAACCGATGGTACGTAGTTCTGCTCTCTTTATTTTCAACAAGCGTCTAGCTTCTTCCGTCGGTGTCAAAAATTGGAACTTACTGCCAATGAAGTCCAAACAGAAGATATAAGTCATACACACCACTCTTTCTTGATTTTCTTACCGAATCTTAGGTTGGTGGTGTAACAGAGGCTGGCCTTTGAAATGATTGCTTGTAAATTAGTCCTCTTGAAGAGGATCATTTTCAGACAAAGGATCTCAGGAGAAATAGTCTCTATGTATTTAAGGAGAGCTTCCTGTTTCTGTTTTACTTTACTAGTCAGAGCAGTATCTCTTTCAGGAAATAGCTCTATTTTGTCTAGGGCCAATTTGCCGTTTAATTAATACGATCCTCATAGAACGCCATCTCCAACACTCAAATTTTGAAACTTATCTCTCTTTAGAGTGATTAGAATTGTGCTCAGTATTATATTTTCATTTCTATTCAGCCGCTTAGAGTCTACAAAATCGATATCTGAAACTCCCGATGAGGTGATTCTTTCTGTAATTTGATAGAGGTTGAGTGGTGGATCTTGTTTGTCTTCTGAAACGTAGATGATAAGTCGAAAATTTATCACCTATTTACAGTTGTAAAGGATAGATTCAGTACTTCGTAATTTACAGATAGTATCCCAAAACTCTTCTTAAGATCTCTAGCAACCTTTCATGAAAATATTCCCACCAACCATACCACCAAGATACAGTATTTGGTTTAGCAATGATGCCACCGAGGGTCATGTGACCCCAGAGTGAGTTTTCCTCGTTTCTGAACATATTTCAAAATGAGCTTTCTAATTTTTATTTCTCTAAATATTCAGTGTAATGTCTTAGATTTAGTTGAATTCCAAGGCATATTTGTTCATTTATTTAAATGACTGTATCCTAGAACACCATAGGGTAATAGCTAACGAAGAACATAGTACATTTTTATTTCAACCAATATTTCAACTCTACATTTTCAAATACAGAAAGAATTGTATATAAGGAGATGTGCCTGCTTTTGTAAAGGGTGAGAATGAAGGTATTGCACACATCTTGCATGAACTTGTTAGGCAGATGCGTGAGCTTTTGTGAGTTGGATGCTGTTGTAATACTTATTGTAATGTTAGAATGTTCTTGTAAATACAGGTGCGAAACTAAAATATAACGTTATCCCTGTTGTAAACTGAACAAAGGTAAACAAATCAGTGACATTCCAGTTTTCACACGTTTGATGGTAACAAGTCTTTCTAATGCAGAAGCGTTGAAATTGCTAAATGGACTTTCAGAAAATGGTTCTTACGACGAGAAATACATCTCATGAAAACTTTGTTATAAAGGACGAAAGAAATATTGTAGAAAATGTTCATATAATTCATCGTCAGATCAGTTCAAACGGCGAGCTTATTGAAAATTACTGTAAGTAGTTCAGGAATTTAAACAACAAAAATTGTAAAAGTTTAAGAAAAATAAAAAGATCGATCCTCACTTCAAAGTGGTATCTCTACAACTTTGAAGCCTAAAAATGGCTTGGAGTTATGTTAAAACAATCAATAGAACAAAAGAAACGTTCTACTGTCCTTGAAAACAAACAAAGCAATGCAATCTTCATGACACACATAATTACATAAAAACACAAAACTTCTTACTTTTCTTAGCTATTTACATTCTTCATCAGAAATTACTCAAAATGAAGCTGAAATAATAAATTTCTACAATTTCCAAAATTTAAAGGTCAATGTTGTGAATCAGAAACAAGATAATGTTCAAGCATATCATATCAAATCATTGGCCTGCATGCTTTTCAATATTTTAGATTTACTGATTAATCCATAAGTAGTTTTTAAAGATATTATGTCCTAATATGAGCAGAAGAATTATATTAAAATTAGCAGAAGTGCTAAGAAAATATATTATGAAACAAACTTGTGATCACGTACTGAAGTTTTAAACAGGTTACTTTCTCAGGTAAAATAATATGAACGACTTCTACTGTAATTGAAAATGCTGAAAATGCATTATGTGGATTATGCAAAGTAAAATAGAATAAATAAGGCTATAGTATTCTGTAAATTTTTCAATTAGTATAACATAAATAAAATAATCAAGCATATTTTCAAACATAATAAGATATTTTAAGTTTCATTTTATACAACCAGCTAAACTTTTAAAACATAAGTGTGAATTAGAAATTAATTTTTAAGTTAATTTCTATTAACTAAATTCTTATTATACTCAATATTTAGAAGCTAAGTGTAATAAATCGTTGGCTAAATGTTGTACTAATCATGAAACATCATTTTCCGTCTGCATTATGATAAAATTAAAAATAGGACTGAAATTCATGGTTCAACTTAACCCACCAGTAGTTAGGTTTACCAAATACGGTAATTCTAGTTTAAATAATCATCGTATTTATTCTTCGTGGGAGGCTTCAGCAGAATATAACATTCTACTATCTTTCAAGAACTCTGGTACGAGCAAAGTTTATTTCATTGTTGGAATAAATCACATAGATTTGCCTCTCCTTGATGAATCGTTTTCAAAACATGAAATGAAAGTCTCACAGATAGTGAGACCCTAGTCTTGTGATGAACGGTACGATAAATTGCACAAGTGTACAAAACATCAAGACTTAGTTCTATCACCGAGATGAAAGTACTAAGTCAACTCTTGACTTCAAAACAGCCTTTCTTCTTCATGTCTTCAGGTTTATTCCTTTGTGAACATTTAATTTTAGCTTTTATTGAATCTTCATGCATAGCCATGTTTTAATGACATTTCGAATGCTTTTGCGTTGTATATTCAAATATTTTATAATCTTCATTACAACTGGGTAGTCAGTGAATAAAGATTATTGAAAGATTCATATGTCTTCACGACGTGGAGCAATTTTATTTTGGTTCGGATCATTCCATCACTATCACTCAAATATCTATTATTGTTGGAAACACTTATAGTTCAAAGGTTTATAATTTTTCTTCTACATAACAGGTGATTCAGCAGAACTGTCTTTTCTGAATCAATGTCATTTCTGTAAACAATTTTGGCTTTAAATTTCCATGCAGTTATTCTTCGGGCAATTCTATAACTTTTCAAGCTCATCGATCAAACATTTTCAGCTCATTGTCAGCCAGAATTTAAGATATTCAGGCTTGTCGTTAAAGCTTTTCATGCAGTAATTCAATTCAATTTGATCGGTTTCTAATTTATGGAAGCTCTTTATTTTAACAACTAAATTAATTTTAATAGTAAATTAATTTAATAATGAGTGTTAATAATAAAAATAATTTTAATAATAAATTGATTTTAATGGCTCAAATTAATTTTATAAATTAATTTTAATAATATTCTATTTTAATAATAAATTAATTTTAAAAATAAATTAATTAACTTAAATTTTTCTTCTTATATTTGTGTACCTCTTAAATATTATTGTTACTCAATACTGTATCAATGCACAAATAATAATAAATAGCAAACTATTCAATAATAATATCCTTTTCAAAGTCCTCAAATAATTTGAATACAAATTTAATCCATACCATTGAGGATGCAGAAAATATACAATATACAATTAAACATTCGAAGATAAACGAAGTAAAACGCTTACCTCGCTTTCGAGTTTAGAAGATAGTCGTTTAACTTCGTATTAAATCTTTCTGGCAAATCTAAAGTTGTAAAATTTCAAGGACTGCTAAGGAAAAGGTGGTCATCAGGTTATCTTTTAGCTATTATATTTATATAAAAATTTATGTATAGGTTTAATTTAATTCAAAGTCCGTTCAGTTTAATCGTGTATGATATTCGACAGATGAGTTCATAGGTCATCACTCTTTTCATTTTTAACAAATATCTTTATTCGCTCAGTGGTGGTATGGCCTGGCAAGAATGAACAAAAATACATTTGAAAGAATGTTATTGCCATATTCTATTTTTGTTTTCAATTTTCCATCTAAGTAAAAGTGTTTTATAATTTCTTAATTTTTATTTCTTGTAGCACTACATTCAAGAAAACCTAACCATTTATGCATTGTGAATTCATCCATAGCATCATTTTAATTTTCGTTTAAAATTTAGTCGATATTACTCCGAACGAATTTTAACTGTCCCAAATAACCTAAATAAGATTAAGCGTAATGAAGTAATTATGAATAAGGTCAGCGTAATGATAACTCAATTATGAATAAGATTAAGCGTATTATAATATCAAAACTTAGTATAAAGTGAACAGAAAAATTAGTAAATGTTACTTGATGTATTAAAATGTTTTATAATTTGCTTTTTGCTATAAAACATTAAATTTTACTATAAAGTTAATAACAGAAAATCATAAAACAACGCTTGTATAAATAACACGATAAATTCTTTATTACAAAATTAGCAAATTCTGCCAAAACCACTCATTATCAACTTTGAGATAACCGCATTTTGGCTAAATACACAGATTACTACAAAGGCTCCTAACTATACCTATGTTTTGCTTGTTTTCCTATATTATCACAATTTTCTTGACTAAGAATTTCGAAAGTCGCCAATGGAAAATGCAGAAATTCTAATACAGTTCTCAGATCATTTTTATTATTTACAAAACCTTAGATGAATTGAAGGCAAATGTTTGCGGAAATGCGCAATTCAGCTGCTGATCTGGTTTATTAAGGAAGAAAATAGATGATTTGTTAAAACATCAAGTTACAGAGCTCTGTCCTTTTCCAAGTCATGATTTATCCATGGGTGGCTGGATGATTGATGAGTGGATGTGTGATTGGGTGGTTGATCATGTCTAATGGGTAGCTAAGGTATTAGACGAATTAAATTAATTTGAAGACTTAAAATGGAGTGAAACAGTCAGTTCTGGAAGTATTTATTGGTTATGTTCTTCAAACTTTAAATCTTTATCGAGTTACAACTAGTTCCATTACATGTAATGTGGATGAGATCAACTTCGTGTTTTCGTGATATCAAACTTTATATTATGCTGAGATATATATATCAATATCTCCATATATATATACATAAATATATATAATATATAATAAATATATAATATACATATAATATATATAATATATCTCATCTCTCTCTTCTATATATAATATCATGTCAACTCTATATATTGATAATGATAGTTAGATGTTGGTGTAGTATCAGCTTTGATTTTCATATAAATTTCCTTAAGTCAATTTCTCTATAAATTTGTATCTTTGGCTCAGAGTTGATGGGAAAATACACTTCCCAATAGCGTTATCATTTTCACAGTGTAAGACACCTGTTCCCCAGCAGATGGCCCTTCCTGAGAAGGTCAGCCGTATCTTTTAATCCCTAAGTTCTTTTCCTCCCTTAAAGGGCATTCAGGCACCACCAAATGTACTTAAAATAATCAAAGTGCTTTCTTCACAATGGATTTTTACCTCTCGTAATTTGGAGTTGTTAGGTTTATTAAAATAAGTATAACAATTCATAGATTATCTCTAACTAACACAATATGTAAAATGCTAAAATAAAGTAATTTAAATATTTTGGAACCAAGGGATAACAATGCTATAGTAATTGTGTTAAATATCCTTCACCCTAGAAGAAATGGATTTAAACAATATATGACTAGTTGACTAGAAAATAAATACATAGAGTTAACCTGAAGTAAATATAAAACCATTAAATTATATTTTGATTACTTGAGTCATACAAGTTTAACTCACAAAATTGTTTATTATAAATTAATTATATTTATCCAATAATGGTAAATATGACACAAAGTGATAATTTTAATTATTCTATTTGCAACTAAAACTCACTTTTGACATTTTCTAATGCTTGTTTTTGTTACAGTTATGAAATCTAATCTGGAACATATACAAACATTTTATTTTCCTTTTATAAATTAGCTTGGCTTATAATCCTGAATCTTTCGAGTTCTCCTAAAGATGCAATGTTAGTAAAATCTTTTCCCATAAAATTTGTTATTTTCATATTTAAATAGAATGAGTCATTAACATGTAAGAAAAACAGGGATAATCAGGAGAAATAATAATGGAAGTAAATAGAATAAAATAATTTATTCGCATGTGTGTGAAGCAATTAAAGCGGGAAAATGTATGTCTAATCTTCAGGCATTAAACAAAAATGGGAAAAAGAAATTAATTTTCACCAGACATGTAAACATAAGAAAATAAAGTATGTAAGAATACAAAGAAATTAATAATTTGATTAATATCATTAGCTGCAGTTAAGAACCTGAATTTATGCCTACAGTAACTTGTGAACTACAGAACATTTAGCACGTCCATGTTTATAAATCAATGAACAATTATTTTATTAAATATGAAATCTTTTCTCCAGGAATATAGGTGTATAGGGAGAAAATTTTAATCTCTTCTTGTGTAAGAATAAAATAAAAATAATTCGAGAGAACGCGTTTAAACCCTACATTTGTTTAATAATAAAGCTGAAAACAAAAGGTAAAAGGAAATAATAAGGGCATAAAGAAGCAAGAAAAGCATTCAGGAGGTTAATTAATGAAAAGTAATTTAAATGCTGAGCACACAAAGATCAAAGATATTTTATTTATTTAGTTCATTTTTCGATCTTCCTAATTTAGATTTGAAACAAAGAAAGAAAAAGGCTTTTGTGCGACGTCTTGCGAGGAAGAAAGAAAAGTCAAAAAGTAGATAAATAAAGTTTTTGTGCGGCTACAGCTTAAGGTGCTTACTGATGAGTTTTATGACTCTCAGAATGTGGTGGAATATTAGATTTACTTAAGTGAAGAGGGTTTCCATGTGAGCAACAGCTTTCTTGGAGATTCTTCGTGGTATTATTCAATGCATGCCCATGCAAATCGAAGGAAACTTTTAAACTCGGACGATTTGAGATAGTTCAGCTTTTAATTTTCTAAGCATTTAGCAATATCAGACAGAAAACATCTTATGCCAACGGGACTTTTGTTTGTTTTGCAAGAGAGACTATGATTATCAAGACTTCAAGTACTTAATGTATATCTTGTATGGTAAAACAGATATACATTTATGAGATAAAGTAAATAAACGAAATAATTTCTTTTTCATATCACTTACGATATTTATTTAGCGTTGCGATCATAGAGTTATAAGAAGATTTAATAGATGTGAAAAGCTATAATTTGAAATTACATATATTATTACGATTGGGAAATGCATGATAGTTTGAATGATGTTTCTAAATTAGAACTTTAAAATTAGTGAAGTTAATTATGCAAAACATACAATGAAAGTATTTGATATTAAGTTAAGATGCCATCAAAGTTACCTCTTTTTATTAAATTATTTGATTTATTAAGTATAATAGAACTTGGATAATAATGAGCTACATAACCAGTTAAAGAGAAAAGTCAATTTTATACCATTTGTAGTTTCAGTTTGCTTGTCAGATTAATTTGTAATTTTTATGACAGTTAGAAGTTGTTTTTTTTTCAATTTGTCCCATTGATTTCTAACTTTGTGAAACATCTTGGACAGCTTTTTAATTGAAATATTAAGAATACATAAATCCATTTTTGATTTCAGTTGTTTTGAACTCTTGTAATATTTTATTTATAACATCTCATAGCCTTAAAATTTTAATTAATATTAGAGTATTTTTCATTTGAAAAATACTAGTGCCCTATTCTGTAAAATGTTATATACACTTTTGCAGAAATTTCTCGATTAAATTTCGATAAAGCACTTTTTTTTAGTTTCTACAACAAGAGATTAGATTTTCAGACTGTATATATTAGCTTCGACCCCATTTCGCGTTTTTATTTCACTTTCAGAATTATCATAAATTGTTGGCATTGACTTTACTATTCACAGAGTACTAAATACATCATGCTCTAATAACCCAGCTCAGCGTATCACAGGCGAAACGCACTTGTTGACTCTCCTGCTCCCAGCGTATCACGGGCGATACGCTCCGTGAGTATCTTTTACAGCCCAGCGTATCAATAGAGATACGCTTGATGAGAACGTTTTATTTGATTTTTTAATGTTACTAAATGGCGTTATAATGCCACGAAATATATATAGATAAGTTATATGAAGTGTTGACCTTGGTGATATGGGGTTAGATTTCACTTCTGGCTATCAGAAGGGGGGGGAGAAATTCTTAAAAGCCCGTGCTGCGGTGTGGCTCTTTAAATGTAATGATATGATATAAAGGGTGCACTTGCTTTCGGTTTGCTTTCTTCTTTTTTGCTTACTTCTTAGAAGTTCGAAGGAGAATTTATGGTCCTTTATGGGGGTTAGAGCTTTTGGTAGCAGATGTTCTCAGGTGTTCGTTTCATTCGGTCAGTTTTTATTTGTAGCGACAGTCATAACGAAAAGAAAGTATTTATCTGATACTGAGATTTGCTCTCTGTTATATATATATATAACACATCAATCAATAACTCCCGAGACTAACCCAAAGATGGCGCTCGTAGTAAACCAGTAACCAGGTCTTTCTAGAGTACTAACCTTTGCTTGAAACGTGTCAAAATTTTAAGTCGATCGGACTAGAAACAGCTGAGTTATCGAGGTTGGAGTAAAGTCGTTTTGTAGTTTGTTTAAAAAATGGAAAAAACCGAGTTTCGTGTTCTGATAAAACATTGTTTTTTAATGGGTAAAAACACCGTGCAAGCAAAACAATGGATTGAAAAATGTTATCCGGACTCTTGTCCATCAAAAGCAGCGATTTGTCGGTGGTTTGCCGAGTTTAAACGTGGTCGTACCGACACAAATGACGCGGAACGCTCGGGTAGACCTGTGGAAGCCGTTACACCGGAAAATGTGAG